>CM061531.1:282149182-282298027 GCA_030545055.2 Neoaliturus tenellus | reverse complement strand
GTTAAAAGGTAAATATGCGTATTGAACGCATACAACGAGCAATCAGTAAGTCAATATATTTTGTTATATTAACTACAAAAACTCTTAATAAACTTTTAGCATTGATCAGTGTTTGTTTAAAACTATTTTGCAATAGTTGTTACGAAATGTAGCGCATACATAAGATAAACAAATGTAAACAGCAAGTACTGTAATAGTTATTAAAATGTGTAAAACAAGTTAGGTTCACTGATAAACTAATACTTGGAATGAAGCATAAACATGAATTTTTTACAGTAAAATGTGAAATGTTGTACGATTATGATATCAATCACTGCAGTATCTATCTGTTTAAGGCCATATTTCACACTCTTAGCTGAGGTCATCAAGGTCATAGCGTCCCCAGTAAATCCACCAATGAGACGCAGACAGATATACGGCCAGGCAAATCAGCCGGAATGCTGCATTCTCATAAGTTCAGATTTGCGATGCATAAAACCTTGTAAAATAGTGTCATCTCTCCTGCCTGATTCTGGAAAGTGATTTGAGATTCTTTTTACTAAACCCATGATTAACTTGTAATTGTTAAAATAATTTAAATAAATATAGCTTTGAACATAAATGTTATTACCGTATCAAGGTCAAGTTTTCAATAAGCCTGTTGATTATTTTCACTTTTAACTACACGTTAAATTAAATTATTCAGCTTGACCTTCTCCCACCTGTTCTACTGCCGCCAACTTTTATAGTAAAAAATGTACAGTTACTATTACATTTTATGAAATAGTTGTATTAAAATGCTTAATTGTTTGGTTGCTGTGTGTGTATTACTGTGCATTGTCTCTAAATCAATTGAATTTAAAATTAGGTGTATATTAGTTTCTCAAATAGGCTGCATCTGATGATGATTCTAAATATTTTTATAGCAATTACTGAGGAAAACGTTTACTCACTGGTATTTCCACTTATTTGTACTCTCAGAGCGATCTCATTGCTTACCTGTAACAAACAATCTAATTAGTTTTAAATTTATTGTAAAATTTAACAGAAAAATGTTTTATTTACATGTCTATTATGCTCTATTGAGTTTCAATGAAACAAGTTTTAACTGAAATATTTGATATTACAATTGAAAACAAATTTTAGATCAAGATTCATAAAAATATTACTTTACATAATTTTTTTATTATTTAATGCTAGTAGTGTGTTTTGGTTACTTCTGGACCGGAAGTCGTGCCATCTGCCCGAGCAGCTGCTCGAGCAGATGGCGTCAGATGCTGGGGTGCAGATGGCGAGAGCATATGCCCTGAATTTGAAGTAGAATTGGGCATGAATTAAGAGTTAATTTAAAACTGAAATTTAACAGTTATAACTGGGGCTTGGAAAGTATGTCAAGGTCATCCAGAGTAAGTTTTAAAAAATTCTATCCAACTATCACCAGAAATAGTTTTAAGTTGAAGTAGTTGGTGATAGCGGGATAATTGATTCGTGCCATGGGAGAGGTGTTTCTCGTTTGAAAGTTGGCGATCGAATGAGAAGCGCCGCCTAGGGAGAGGGCTTATAAAATGGCAACCTTCCCCCCACCACCCCTTCCCCCCACTCCTTTAGACCAATAACCGGTCGCCGATTCTATGTGGTGAAACTGAACTAGACATGGCGGCCGCCATGGATAATTCTAACCTCAAATCTTAGCTCAGCTGAACAGAATAGAGAAGGATGAAGTAGGAATTGTGGTTAGAGCACTTATATAAGGAATAGTGGGGGTAAAATAAAAAAACTTGCTGAACACAGTCGATAGGTGTAACAAGTTCAAAATTGTTGAAGTGTAACATAGAATGCAAAATGTTGTAAATAACACTATCATCAACATTAACCTGCGAAGTCTTTGAAGGGTATAATGGGTTAAAACTGTACTTCTTCCTAACTCTATTTAAATTAGTTCTACACTTTGAAATTGAAGGTTTAGAAGTATTCCATAATATGTGTTGTGTTCGCAAAAGCTTTAACTTTAAACATTGTGCAACCATCATAACTGATGTGTTACATTTAGAAGTTAAAAGAAGACTGAGATATAAAATGAAGTGTAAAAGAAATTGAAACAGAACACTATAGTAGTAATATTTGAGGTTAGAATTAACTAGACTCATTTAATGAAGTGGCTAGGAAGCCACATGCTGATGAATGGTAAATTGCATGTTAGAAGTAACGAAGTAGTCATAAAGTAAAACTAATGAGAGGTGATGACTGTGTGGATGTAAGGCAATGAATGTTCGCGGCGCGATAAACTATCCCCCTTTTATAGAGGCAGTAATAACCCAAGCCAAATGCCGGCAGATGCCGACCAACTACCTGGTTTTATAGCGGCAATTACTCCGGGCAGCTGCCGGACAAATGGTAAGAGAAGTAGGGGGTTTTGGGGCAATGACCGGAAAGGTCAATGACCCCCCCCCCTCCCCTCCCCCCCTCCCCCCTCCCTCCCCTCCCCCCCTCCCCCCCTCCCCCCCCCGAAAAAATGGAGCACCCCCCCCCTTCCCCCACCACTCCTTCCCCCACTCCTTCAGGCCAATGACCGGTCACCCGGTCATCGTCGGTCGCCGACTCTATGTGGTAAAACTGAACTAAACATGGCAGCTGCCATGGATAATTCTAACCTCAAACCTGCTGCGCATGCAACGAGTTCTCCGGATCGGAATAGTGACTATGCTATTGCGCATGCGCCTAGTCCTGTATTACTCACTTTAGCGCTACTGCACATGGATAATTCTAACCTCAAACCTTGGTTTTGCGTTGCTGTGCATATGCTGCTCCCCACTCCTTCGCCTTCCTTTTACACTGCTGCGAATTGGACTGGATTGAACACTGTACTGGAGTGAAACAACTTCCCCCACCATTTGAGAACCCGAGGAGCGATACGAGCCCGATCTTCGCGTCAGTCGTCAACAAACTTTCATAGCGAAAGGTTGTTGGCGACTCAGCAAGAGGTTTCAAATATATAGTAGGTCTATATATATTTGAACTTCTTATACTACATTGCGTTTTTTAATGCAATGTGGTATGTGTGTGTGTGTGTGTGTTTAGTTGTATTTAATTTAAGAAATAAATTGCGCATTGCGATGTTAGTTTTAAGTTTGGTTTAGCATTAAGGTGTATTAATTTTTAAGAGGTTTTTAGCATTAAGGTGTATTAATTTTTAAGAGGTTTTTAGCATTAAGGTGTATTAATTTTAAGAATAATGATGGTATTTGGTTGTGTTGAATTATTTGGTTTTTTAATAATGATGTGTTGTTAGTTTTAAGTGTTGCTAATACTAATTAATGTTGTTTTGCCTTACAGCTAGATGTTAGGGGGTAGATTAAATGTAAATTCAGAAGTTTGGTTGAACTTCACTTAGAAGTGGTGGGACATCCGCAAAATGCGGACTAGGTTTTTGCATTTTGTTTAGGAATATAATGGGTGGGATTAGTTTGGGTGGGGTTAGAGTTGCGTTTCTGCATTAACTGTTCCAGTTTCCCTGAAATTAATGGTTACGCTTTGATGCGGACGGGAAGTTACGCTTTGATGCGGACGGCCCAGGGACCTCCCTTGCAGAACGTAACTAGTGGGTTGGGAGTGGGAACCGTTAGGCAAACAGGGTGGTGGGAACAGTATTACTGTTCCCATCACCTTGGATCATTATAAATCTTGAATGACCTTGACCCACTTTTGGAAGGGTCAATGACCCCCCCCCTCCCCCCCCTCCCCCCTCCCCCCTCCCCCCCCCGAAAAAATGGAGTCGATCCCCCCCCTTTCTCCCACTCCTACCCCCACTCCTTCCCCCACTACTCCGGGTGAACGACCGGTCATGACCTGAAAAATTAAAATGGCTATAACTTGATAATGGATTGACGGATTTGGACAAGCGATACATCATTGAAAAAGTCTATGTAAGACAAACATTTTGGTAAAAGAAGAATTTGGTTATTTTATTTTAGTCAAAAGTTATGCGAATTATTTTAAATAAATACCTTCTCTTTCCCCTTTTCCCCCACCTCCCAGGTCAATAATCAGTCTCGGCCAGCTGCTACCCCTCTCATTTGCATATTGTTATAAAAGACGCACCGACTGCGGCTAACATTTCATTCTGATTCCAGACGTTACGCTGCGAACTTGGAGCCACAACCATGTCATCTCTGCCAACTACAACTTCTACTTTAACTTCTACTTCTACTTCAACTTCTACTACGGCTGTTACTGCACCTAAGAAAACTCTTCGTCTGAAAAATCCTCCTGACTGGTACAAGAAGCAACTTGGATCCCAACCTTCAACTTCTGGAGCTACTTTTCCGCCAACCAACACTTCTAGACTTCGCAGTATTTTTTCACCACCTTCACCTTCGCCTTCAAACGACTCCGCACCACCATCAACTATGATGCCGCCACCGCAGAAGCCAGTTCCCCGTCTTAATACCCCTTCAATTGAAACTATTGTTCATCGCCTTAGTACACCCATCATCCCACTATCACCATTGCCTCCTACCCCACCACTTACTATGCCTGAAGACCACACATATCATAAAACTAAATCCACTAAGCCTACTCCCAAACCTGCTCCTAAGCCTGCTCCTTCAGAGCAATTTCAATTATTACAAGAAGAGCGTCGTAGGGCATTTAGCCGTCCCACTACTTGCCCTGAAACGCTTACTAGGGGAATTAAAAAAGGATCACCTTGTGGGAGGAAATGTGTAAAAAACGAAAGTTTTTGCCGTTTACATGTCGTAAAACACATTTGTGAACCACAAGTGACAAAAACCCCCACTGTTGAATACCAATCCAAAATTATTGGTGTGAAAGGAAATAGGCTTAAGAGAGGTTGTATCTATTTTTTTGAAAGTGTTATTGACAACGAACACATTTTGGCAAGTTGTAACGGCGAAAAATATAATATTAAAGTAATTGAATCCTTGCGCAAAGAGAAATCCGTTTATGAGTTAGACTCTAAAGACTATCTCCTCAGACACAAACTGGATGGTATTACAAGGTGGGTGCGTAGCAAGTAAATTCACATAGCTTTTTCCAAATTATTGCTTAAAAAATACTGGGGGAGAAACACAACGCGTTATAGCGTTGTGTTTCTCCCCCATTATTTTTTAACACTCTAAGTCTCGTGACCTACTAACCTACTTCCATCCAAGTAGTAAGAAAAGTACTTCCCCCCACTCCTTTGGGTCGATGACTGGTCACGGTCAGCTCCTACCCCTCATTTGCATACTATTATAAAAGCGGAGCGAGCGTTGGTCACCCCTTCATTTTTCTTCTACATGCCGCTCTTGTCGTTTCGTCTCTGCTGTTTACAATATTTCTTGCTTCAAAATGCCTCCTCATCTGAATGAAAATTTCAATTTTTCTGAAATTTCTGATGTTTTTGAACAATCTGAAGACACTTTAAGTAACGACAGTGAAAGTGAAGATGATGAGGACGATGATGATTATACTGTTGAACTTAGTGAAGAACGTAAAGTCATAGCAATTGATCCACAATTTCCATTTGATACAATAGAAAAGTTTATGGCTGAAGCTAATAAATGGTTGGACTCAGGATGTTATGTACGAATTGACTCTTTTATATTGTATGGTGATAGTCATTCTTTCCTTGTCACACCAAATGACAGAGACCGCATGTTGCAGTGGGCACAATCTATGATGGAGTGCTACGAACAAGGTTTGGACACTGGCGGCTATTTTCTTGCACAACTAGTGTAATAACAAATTACCCTTCCCCCATGTAGTGAAGAAGGAAAAGAAATATTAGGAATCTAACTATAATACTTCCTTCCACATATAAAGAAGAGGGGGAAAGGAGTGGGGATTATAAAGTGGTGGGGGGATGTGTATAAATGCAGGTTGTTTCAAGAGACTTTTATTATTATTGTGGCTTTAGCAGAAACAACATGGAGTTTAAATCTTCAGCAAAAATAAGGAATAATATAATAAAGAAAGAAATTCGCAAGAAAGAAAAGATTGAACTTATAAAATTACAACTTATAATACCTTCCATTGAAATTGGATGTAGCAAAATAAAGACTTTGGTGAAAACTAACGAATATTTGTTACAATTGCTAAAAACAATCGAAGAGTTGAAGAGCAAGAATGGACATTCTACATAGTAAAATTTGAACATTTTAATATAAATAAGTAAACCCAAAAAAGTAGATGTAGAATAGAGAGCAAGGAATAGATCACTTTGTGGTAATGGACTAACATGCCACTTAGTGCTCTATTCCTCGTTCTCGCGTTAAATTGGATTACCTTGACCTATTTGTTTGACTGTTAGAATTTGGTTAACACTGTTGAATTTCAGTTTGAAACTAACGTTTATTTTTGTTCAACTGTTAGAGTTTTTTAACACTGTCGAACTTTAGTTTTGAACTAACTTTTAATTTATGCGAATTTTTAGTTCAACTCTAGTTAATTTATGCGCAAATTTAGTTCAACCAAGTGCCTGTGCTCTAGCCATTTCCACTCCAACATTTGTTCTTTTAACATCCGTCCCATAACATCTGTCCTAACAGATGTTAAAAGAAAGTTTGTTAAAGTTTGAATATAAAGAAGTATATACTAAAACTCCAATGGGAATAAAGAACACGAATGAACAATTAGTTTGTAGAAGGTTAATATTTTGTTGAAAATGTTTGATTTCCTAGGATAGTGAAGAGGATGAAATAGTGGTGGGGGAACCATTATAATAGGAGGAACGTGAGAGCCCACTTCATTTCTTGGTAAAATTTCGAAGAGTAAACATCTCAACATGTATCGTTGCGATAAATGTTCGGAATCGTTTCACGATGAAATTCTATTAGACTGTCATAAAGAACTAATTCACAACAACCCAGAAGAAAAACAAGAACAACAAGAACAACAAGAAGAACAAGAAGAACAAGAAGAACAAGAAGAACAAGAAGAACAAGAAGAACAATATGAAATAACAGCAACATCTTCAACTACTTTACCAAATCTACAAGTATTTGCATTACCTGGTAAAGTAGTAATGCATCATAAGATTCAAAATGAAAACTTGAAGCTAGAAGAATTTATTAGAGAAGCAAAACCAATTGTAAGTAAAACTTTAAAAGAAGAATTAAAAAGATTGAACTTTCTTAAATTTGGTTTACTACTAGAAGCTATGTTTATAAATGTACAAGAAGAATTATCACCAAGAGGATTCATAACAAAAAACCGAACCATTATGGAAAGTTCAAACATTGATTCAATAGTAGAGAACTGTATAGAAGAAATATTAACAAAAATTCAGGAACACGAAGGAAGAGGATCCGGATGGAGTCTTACAAGTATTGAAGTATTAGATATAAGAGTTCACAAACATGGATATGGACTAATGGGATCAAGTTACATTCCTCTGCCAAAAAGAATTGAAGATACAAAATCTTGTATTAATGTTAAAAATGAAGACAATGAATGTTTTCGTTATGCAATGACAACTAAATTTGTACCACATCATGCGAATAGACCTGACCAAGAATATGAAAATCAAAGATTTAGATACAATTTTCAAGGAATCACTTATCCTGTATCACTGAAAGATATATCAAAATTTGAGAAGAAAAATCCCGGTACGTCTATCAATGTTTTTGCATTAGATAGTTCAAACAAAGTGTATCCTTTACGTATTGCAAAAGAAGAGCTACCAGATCATACGGATTTACTACTACTAACGCGAGGAGATGTGTCTCACTATGTGTACATAAAGCAATTTGATCGTCTTGTTAACAAGCAACTTTCAAAAAATCGAAACAAAAAGATAATTTGCAAGAGATGTTTTAATTTTCAACGAGAAGGAAGAGAAGGAAGAGAATGGTTACAAGAGCACAAAAGACTATGTAACAATAATTATGAAGCAAAGATTAATTTACCTGCGGAAAACAGAGCATTCGTTAAATTTGAAAAGGTTCATCATCAATACCGTATCCCTATAGTTGTATATGCGGACTTTGAATCAACACTAATTCCTATAGAAGATGAAAATTGTGAAGCTAGAAAAAGTGTCAAATATCAAATGCACAAACCAAATAGTTTTTGTTTAATGGTTAAATCAACATTATCAGAAGAACATTTAAACAGATATGGATTAACTTCAGAACCTCTAGTATATCGTGGTGAAAATGTAGAAAAAATATTTCTTGATCACTTATATTCAATAGCTGGAAATGCACAAAGATTATATACAAATATTGTACCAATGAAACCGATGGAGGAAGAAGAAGAAATTCAACATGAAAATGCAACTCGATGTTTCTTATGCAAAAATGATTTTACTATTGAGAATTATAAAGTTAAAGATCACGATCACCTCACAGGTTATTACAGGGGTGCTGCTTGTAATAAATGCAACTTGAGCTATCGTTTACCACTATTTATTCCTGTGGTTCTGCATAACCTCAGTGGGTACGATGCTCATTTTATAATACCTGAACTAGGAAGAGACGACGGTAAAATCGATGTGTTAGCTGAAACTTCAGAGAAGTTCATCCTCTTCATTCGTACACTTCACCTGGATTAGCATGGCAAGCTATGTTGAAAGAAACAAATTGTAAAATACAACTTCTTACTGATATAGATATGGTTATGATGTTAGAGTCAGGAGTTCGAGGGGGATTGACGCAAAGCGTTACACGACATTTCAAGGCGAACAACAAGTATCTGCCCGATTATGATGCATCAAAACCAACAACATTCCTGGGTTATTTTGATGCAAATAACTTATACGGATGGGGAATGTCGAATCCCCTTCCATATGATAATTTTAAATGGATAGATCCAGAATCGATTGGAAACATAATGGATATACCGAAGCATGGTGAAACTGGTTACATTTTTGATGTTAATTTTGAATATCCTGAACATCTTCATGATCAACATTATGATTTACCACTTCTTCCGAAGACTGAAATTTCCCCTACTGGAAGATGGCCAAAATTAATGATGACTTTAACCGACAAGTCTCGATATGTTGGACACTACTGGATGATACAACAAGCTTTAGACTTAGGATTGAGAATTACAAAAATTAATCGAGTACTACAATTTTCTCAATCTTGTTGGTTAAAACCTTACATCGACAACAACACAAGAAGAAGAGCCACCGCTACATCAAGTTTTCAAAAAGATTTTTTCAAATTAATGAATAACGCAATATTTGGCAAGACTTTGGAAAACAAAAGGAAACATAAGGATATCAAATTGGTAACTGATCCAGTAAAATTACAGAAATTGGTGCAACAACCAAACTTTGGTTCATCTATAATTATTAATGAAAATCTAGTTGTTATTTCCATGAACAAGAAGTCAGTTACAATGGATCGTCCTTTGTATCTTGGAATGTCAATCTTGGATATTTCAAAAACACATATGTACGAGTTTCATTATAAGAAGATGGTTAACTATTATGGAAGAGAGAACATTGGTATTGCATATATGGACACGGATGCACTAATTTACTGGATTAAAACAAATGACATGTATGAAGATCTACGCACCTTTATATATAAAGATGATTTCGACTTTTCCGATTATCCTAAGGATCATCCAAATTACGACTATGACAGAAATAAGAAAGTATTGGGAAAATTTAAAGATGAAACAAATGGTGTGCCGATGATGGAAATTGTAGCATTAATGTCCAAACTGTATTCATTTCAACTGTACATAAACGAGAGGAACGAACATCAAGTCACGAAGAAGGCCAAAGGAATAAAAACTTCTTTCCTGAAGAAGGACGTACAGTTTGAACATTATAAAAGATGTTTGTTTGAAAATGTTGAAACAACTGCAACGTTCAACACTATTAGAAGTTATAATCTTCAACTTTTTAGTGTCAAACAAACAAAGTGGGCATTAAGCTACAAAGATGACAAGCGCCATATTTTAGAAGATAAAATTAATACTTTACCATTCGGCCACTACTCTCTAAACCCTATCGACCAGTAAACCTATTCTTCGTCCTCTACCTTCTTCCTTTTTCCTTTCCGTAAAGAAGAGGGGACATGGCAAGCCCAATGCCATGTTCCCTCTTTTTTACACTAATATGAAATGACCTTGACCTATATTCAAACTATATAAATGATAATAAACTATTTTATGGATCAGTATTTTTACATGCGGTGTACAAGCAACATCTGAAGATGGAAAGTGTGAAGGACAAGATTGTAAATGAACTACATAAACCAGCTAGAAGAAGATTTCCAAGAAGAAGTACAATCATTAAAGGAATGAATGATCTTTATCAAGCTGATCTCATTAAAATGATACCGCACAGTAAATTAAATAAAGGGTTTAAATATATTTTAACAATTATAGACTGTTTTACTAAAATAGCTGATGCTTTACCATTGAAGGATAAGACTGGTAAAAGTGTTACAAAAGCTATGGAAACCACAATACAAAGAAATAAATTTAAAATTAAACATCTACAGACCGATGATGGAAAAGAATATTTTAATAAAGACTTTGGAGCTTTGATGAAGAAATATCAAATAAATCATTATTCTACAAATTCTGAAGTTAAAGCTTCAATAATTGAAAGATTCAATAGAACATTAAAAGGTGCGATGTATAAACAATTTTCAAAAAGAGGATCATACGTGTGGTATGACATATTACCACAACTTATAAAAGAGTATAACAACAAATATCATCGTACCATTGGAATGAAACCTATCCAGGTAAATAGTGCTAATGCCAAAATTGTATTACAACGCATTAAAAATAATACAACACCAAAATTGGAAAAATTGCAACCAAAGAAGTTCAAGGTCAACGATAAAGTTCGTATAAGCAAATACAAAGGTGTATTTAGTAAAAGATATCTACCAAATTGGACTAATGAAGTATTTACAATTTATAAAGTGCAACCAACTATACCTGAAACCTATTTATTAAAGGATAACAAGGGTGAATTACTTCAAGGTGGATTTTACGGACATGAATTGTTGAAATCAACAGTCGGTGATGTATATCTTGTCGAGAAGATTTTACAAAGGAAAAAGGATATGGTTAAAGTCCGGTGGTTAGGGTTTGATAAAAGTGAAGACTCTTGGATTCCTTCAAAAGACTTAGTATAGTTGTTTAATAGCTCATTGTGTGTTTAACCTTTATACAAGATGGAGATTGTACAACAAAAAGATCGATTTAATATCAATAACATTGATGAATTGACAGTTGACAATGATAAGTTAAATCATGGAAAACATGGTGAATTACTACCAAATACGATAAGATGTCTAATAACTGGTCCTTCAAATTGTGGAAAAACTAATGTTGTTTTTAACCTTATAACTAATCCTAAAGGATTGCGTTTTAACAATATATACATTTTTTCAAAATCATTGCAACAACCAAAATATCAATTATTGGATAAAGTACTTGCAAGTGTACCTGAAGTAAATTTTTACAAGTTTAATGCCAGTGAAACAATTATGCAACCAAATGAAGCAAAACCATTTTCTATTTTTATATTTGACGATGTTTCTTGTGAAAATCATGACACAATAAGGAATTATTTTGCTATGGGAAGACATCATAATATTGATAGCATTTACATTGGTCAAACATACAGTAAAATTCCAAAACAACTTATAAGAGACAATGCAAATATGTTGATCATCTTCAAGCAAGATGAAACAAATTTAAAGCATATATATAATGATCATGTAAATGCGGATATGCCATTTGAAAAATTTAAAGAGATGTGTGGCAAAGCATGGAATGAGAAATATAGCTTTCTCGTTATTATGAAGGAAGAAGATATTAAAAATGGTAGATATCGTATAGGGTTGGATAAATTTGTATTTATGCGTTGAACTACCGATGCTACATCTAGTTACACGTTGAACTTCACAGTGTAAACATGGTGAATCAAGAAAAACTATTGAAAGAAATAAAATCACTCAGTGATTCTATTAGGATGAAGAATCGTGCATTGAGGATGGGTTTAAGTGAAAGAGAAGAATTTCTAGAGACTACATTTAAACCTATTACGGAACCTTTAAAACAGATATCAGAAACTATTGGTAAACCTCGTTATGAAGGAGATGTTTTACTACCAGTTTCTAAACAAGAAGTACAAGCATTAAAAAAAGAAGAAGATGATGATTCATATACAAGTGCTGGTGAGCAAGAAGAAACAAAAGAAGAAGAAGAACCAATTGTTGAAAAGGAAGAAGAACAGCCAATACCAGAAGCAGAACAATCTATTCCAAATTTAACTCAATTGAGTAGCGATATATTACAACATGGACCTCTTGGAAGAAAATATATAAAGAAAATGCTACATGACATGAAATCAAACCCAAATTTGAGTAGATCACACATATACGGAGCAAGAATTGATGGGAATGAATTAAAGATCGGCGATTCAAAGCTTGAAATAACACAAGATGATTACATCATTATTGGTGAGCACAGATATAAAGGAACAAAAGGATTATATGAATTATATTTTTAAAAAAATACCACTAAGATATTCATCCAAAGATTTAAGTGTTTTTAAGGAGATTCTACAAAATACTAACGCTCATAAAAGAAACTACTTAAAGGATGGAATGATTAATCGTTCACGTGCAACAAAATATAACATCGTTATAAAAAAAGTTGTTTCCTACACGAAAATTGCCAACATTACGTACTGCACCAGCGGTGAGACAACCACTGAAAAGAAAATCTCTATCACTTATGGATTTATCACTTCTTGAACAACATGGTAAAAAGAGTAAAGGAGATACTTCAACATCTGGTAAAGGATTGATGAAAAATCTATACAATACAAATGTGATTTACTACAACGACATCAATAAATTGGTTGATAGAATGAGACTATTGCATGAAGCCATGGAAGCTGGTCATACAGGTTTAAATAATGAATGGGTAGCTCTGATTGACGAACTCAGGAATCGCGGCATAATTGTATAATCGTCCGCGGATATATAAGAGTTGCAGGCATATAATGTGTCAGTTCTAACATGAGCGTTGACAAGTTCGGACGTTACTCCGCGTTAGGAGTGCAAGTTGGAGAAAACAGAAAAAGAAGTGGATTACCGCAAACACCCGAAGGTGACTATAACATAAATAATAAACGTTTAAAGTTTGTTAAAGATCCAGAAGAAGATTGAGATGCAACAAATTTAAAAACAGTAAAGGAGGAAACATCTACAAGTTTAAAACTTGACAACAACCAACTGTATGATGCAAAATCTCACAGGGTTATTAATGTTGCAAAACCAGTCAACAATGGAGATGTTGTTAATAAAGGCTATTTGCTATCTGCGATGGATTACGCTTTACTGTTGCAAAAGACTAAAAGTGGAAAAATGTACAATGCTTTAAATTATAAAATAACTAATGTGGCAGACCCAACCGATGATACAGATACAATCAATAAGCGTTATTTGCACTCTGTAATACCAGAAAAGAAAAAGGATGGATTTTCCTTTTATAAATATACTATAAACGATATTGGATATCCTAAAGAAGAAAGTGATGGTGTTAATATAAAATATATTAAAGATAATTGTATTTTATATAATGATGCTGTTATTGATTGTCTTGGAAAAGTGTTGTCCAATCTGAAAGATGGTTCAACTCCATCGGATGCTGCTACCGTGAAACAAATGAATGAAAGCTTAAAAAAAGAAACATCCACTTTTGTTAAACAAAATCAAGTAGTGTCAAAGAAAGGTGATGAGTTTATGCAAGGAAGTGAAAAGTTTACCTTACTACAACTACAAAATGACAAGTGGGATGGAAAAAATAAAAAATTGTCAAATATAAATTTAGGCATGGAAGAACATGATGCTGTTATTTTAAAACAAGTACCACAACTATCAGCTACTGGTGTTAACTTTATATGTGGAGGCAGACGATTAACCGAAGTTAAATCTGGTAAAGATGATCAGGATTGTGTTGTTGTAAAACAAACTATAGTTAGAGATAAAATAAATAACGTATATGATGGAAAAAATAGAAGAATATCTAACATATCGGCAGGAATAGCTCCGAATGATGTTGCTACTATTAATCAAGTTATAGCAACCTCTAATGACGATCCATCTGTGTATACATGTAATGGTAAACGTATCACAGATCTTGAGAATCCTACAGATTACAAAGATGCTACTAATGTGGAGTATGTAATGAACCTTATGGGTAATGTAATTATAGACATGCACAATCATATGCTTAGTAAACCGAATCACGGTAAAATCCAAGATGATCAAAGAGAACAATGGATTAGAGATGCAATTATCAATAAGTATTAGTAAAACTCGCCAATATATAAGTATGGAATATATAAAAAGTGTTCATTATCATAAAGTATTTCATGGAGTGAAGACGCTCGTTATATAAAACGGCATAATGAAGACCTCATCGTTCAGTCGTCGTCAAGACGTTGGCAAGAAAGGACGTGGTATAACATCAGCTGCATTATCCCTGCTCAGACGGATTCCAATTGGTGCTGTTGTGAATCAAGCGATAGACGCTTTACCATACGAATTACATCTGCCCGGAGGTTATCAATATTGTGGACCTGGAACTAAGTTGGCAAAACGTTTAGCAAGAGGAGATCCTGGAATTAATAAATTAGATCAAGCTTGCAAAGAACACGATATAGCATATTCAAAGTATAAAGATTCAACAAATAGATCAATAGCGGATAACATTCTAGCAGAAAAAGCTTGGCAAAGAGTAAAATCAAGTGACGCAAGTATTGCAGAAAAAGCAGCGGCTTGGGCAGTAACTACAACCATGAAGACGAAAGCAAAGTTAGGTGGTGGAAGACGCAGAGGAAGACCTACAAAGAGAGGCGCTCCTAAAAGAGGTGGAAACATTAAAAAAGGGCGTCGTAGAACTCGCAAGGCAAATGTAAAGAAGACTTCTGTTTGGCAAATGGTAAAAAACGGAGCAGGTTTATACCTAAAACCGTACCGTGTGTACTAAATAAGAAGAATCAATTGATAATTCCAAATAAAGCCTTAACAAATCATCAGTTAAATGATTATGTAAAATGTTTGAAAATACCATTCTTTCGAGGAGTTTTTATGAAAGATGCATTACCAACTAAAATATGGAAAAAATGAAACTGGAATCGTAAATTTGGATTCCACCTATGGTCCAGGCACTCATTGGGTATGCTATAAAAAACTCGGACAAACCATTTACTACTTTGACAGTTTTGGCAATCTACCACCGCCAAAAGAACTGCAACATTATTTTCGAAACTCCAAAAACATTTTTTACAATTACAAAAGAGAACAACCTAACAATACTGAAATATGTGGGCATTTATGTTTGGAGTTTCTAGCGAAGAGTGTCAGTCAGCTTTAAGATGTCATCGTATACAGTGTCACTGAGTGGAAATTCATCCACATTGAAAAGTACGCTGTTCCCAGCATTGCGTCTATCCAAGGAAAGATTATGGGAAGCGGCATTACTTGATTTGACTACCTACAACTCAATTCCCAATGTTACGGAAGGAAAGAACAATTTACTACATTATTATGAAACTAAGGATGCTTCAGGAAAATACTCAGAATTGAAAATAATTACATTTCCTACTGGAGCATATGAAATTGATGACATAAACCAATTATTACACAAACAACTTGGAAAAGACAATATCACCGTTAAAGGAAACAACAATACTTTAAAAGCAGAAATAACTTCCAAATATTATATTGATGTTGGCTTGGAAAACTCTATTGGCAGTTTACTTGGATTTACAGATACCAAAAAGAAAATCTTAACTCCTGGAACTACTCATTCAGGTGATTCAACTGTAACAATATTGAAAGTAAATAGTATCGATGTCACGTGCAACATTATACACGGATCGTATAGAGATGGAGTTAATCAACATATTTTACATACATTTTATCCAACAGTAGCTCCCGGTTTTAAAATTGTTGAGAAGCCACAAAACTTGATATACCTACCGTTAAACACCAGTTTCATTTCAGACATCGTACTGAACATATTGGATCAAGACGGTCATAGTGTTGACTTTAGAGGAGAAACAATTACTATACGGATACACATTAGAGCAGCAACATAAAAGTCAACATGGGATTATCATTTAAACCACAACAGAAGAGTCGGGAGCTCAGTAGCTCCTCGACATTGGAAGAGTTAACATCGGACAACATTCGTTTTCTACAGAAGATTGGATTGAAACTTAACAGCGATGGATATCCTGGATATATCTCAAGGACCAACATTCGACGAAACACTATGGGAGAAGGAATATCACACGCACAACCCTTACACTTCATCAAAATTAAACAATAACGAAGAAATAAGGATTCCCATTCAACAACAAGATATTTACACGTTACCATGTGAAAGTTACTTGTACATCGAAGGACGGGTATTAAAATTGGATGGAAAAACTGCTTCAACAGTTCCTTTTATAAATAACCCGATGGCATATCTTTTTGATGAAATAAGATATAAAATATCAGGGGTGACGGTTGATTCAACAAAAAAGGTTGGTTTAACAACGACATTGAAAGGATTAACATCATTAACACCGCATGAGAAGAATTCAATAGTCACCGCCGGATGGGTTGCCCCCGATAAAGACACTATAACACCAGCTTCCAACGGTCACTTTGATTTTCATGTACCTTTACGATTGCTTTTGGGATTCGCTGAAGATTACAAACGGGTAATAATAAATGTCAAACAAGAATTAGTATTACTTAGATCTTCAACTAATAAGGACTTAATACTTGCAGACCCTGCAACTACGGAAGATAAACTGGAATGGCAACTACAGTTGGATAAAGTTGTTTGGAGAGTACCTCATGTAAGATTGGCCGATGAACATAGAATCCTATTATTGAGAAAGTTAAAATCTGACCGTGATATTGTGATGCCATTCCGAAGTTGGGAATTTCATGAATACCCTACACTACCTCAGACAGAACGACAAACATGGACCGTCAAGACATCAACTTACTTGGAACGAGCAAGGTACATAATACTCGGTTTTCAAACTAAGCGAAAAGATGTTATCACTGCAAATGCTGGTCAATTTGATCACTGTAAAATAAAGAATTGTAAAGTTTTCCTAAACTCTCAATTCTTTCCCTATGACAATTTGAATGTCATGTTCAGCAAAAAACGTTTTTCCATTTTATACGATATGTATGCAAGATTTCAATCGTCATATTATGGAAAGACTAATACACCACTATTATCACCTGACCAGTATTATTCCAAGGCTCCAATAATTGTAATCGATTGTTCAAAACAAAATGAATCGGTAAAATCATCAAGTGTGGATATAAAAATTGAAATGGAATTTGAAGAACCAGTAGCGGATGGAACTTCGGCATACTGTCTAATTCTACATGATAAAATAGTTACTTACACACCGCTGACCGGAATTGTGAAGAATGTACTTTAAGAAGAATTGTACAACAACTGCAAATTTTTGAGGTTAGAATTATCTGCTTTAATTTTTGAGGTTAGAATTTCATTTGTGAAAGACAAGTTGAAAACAAACAATTATGTAATTGTATAAATTTCAAGGATTTTACGAAAAATATAAAAGCGAGAAAATAATTAGTAGAAACTTCATTCTATCTTCAACCGTCGTATGGGAAACATCATTCGCAAGATGAATTCTACTAACGGAGAAGAAAATACACCCCTAATGGATGATAATAGTTCAGATATAGAAAAACAAGTTGAACGAGAAATGGACGAGTTCCTAAAATTCAACAAACATAAGAAGAGAGAAGAAGAAAAAGCTGAAAAAGAAGTAAAAAGGAAGAAGGTTGAAGTTAACATTACAACCAATATTTTAACAGAAGTATTTCTTCGGATTATCTACCCAATTTCTTCATGCATGACAAAAAGTATATCAGTTGGAATTTTAAAATCAATGGATTATTCACCAATTGTTATTTTAAATCATGGAAACAAAATGGTTACTTTCAGTGAAACTACTTGGGAATCTCTCATGAAACATTTACATCTTTTGGAGTGCTATTTAAGTAACAACACATTTGGAAGAAGAACAAGATTAAGTTTATTGGAATCAAATATTGAAGTTGATATAGTAAAACATCGTGGAGGACAAATTGTTCGCTTCAGAGATTTAACTACACATAATGTTAAATTATATTTCACTAAAGAAGAATTTTACACTTTAAGTTGTACTACCGGTCCCGTCACCAGATATTTGAAACAACTAATATTTTCAAGTGCAATAATTAAAGACTATCTAATTGATACATTGGACAAAAAACCTTTTGTTCCAATTTTATACGGTCCCGTAGATACTTCAATCTTTAATAGAATACCTCAAGAAGTTGAAATGTGGAGACAATTAAACAACTATCACACCAATTTTAATATTGATGAAGTGGCACAAGAAGTGAAAGAAGAAGAACAATCCTGTCTGTTATAAACATCGGCTCATTCAATTTTTAAGTCAGTTGTTAGTAAGACTTCATCATGAATAAACGGGTTTCGTTTTCTAATGCGCCACATATAATGGAAGTTAAAAGAGGTATAATTGAATTTCAAGCTTTCCGAGGAAATGATGGTAATTTTATTATTAAAGAATTAGTAATCTTGGACATGAACACATCAGTAGTTTATCATTATTTGTTCAAACCTCCAGTACCATTTAATAGACTAACAACTAAAGCGAAAGTTACAAACAAATGGTTGAACAAACATTTTCACAACTTAAGATGGGATGAAGGTTTCATTAATTATAACATGATGCCGCACATTATGAATCATTATTGCAAAGAGTTTAAAATTATCTACACAAGGGGATTGGAAAAAGCAAATTGGATACAATCATTTACAAGCAACGAAGTGATTAATGCAATAATTGATAAAGATTTCCAATGCTACTTCAACGAACTTTGTATTTCATCAAAAAGTTTTAAACATCGAAGGTCGCAGTGCGCTTTAAAGAATGCCTACCGCTTGAACAATTTCCTTCAACAAAGTGGTGGGTGTAGTGTCAGTAGTGGGGGTAATGTCGATTATAAAAGCGAGAGCGCTACCATGACGCAGCATGAGTATTACTCTAACCTCCGAAGAGACAACATCTCCGACGGACATTCTTATTAACAAGAAGATTAACAACAACATCAAGATGGCATCACAGAACTTACTTCAAAGTTTAGTTGATCAGTTCAACGCTCATTCTAAATCATCAATTCTACCTACAAAGAAATGTTCTGAACTAAAAGAAGAAAAACACTACATCATTCATACGATTAAGAAAATGGAAACTTCAGTAGGTGATGCTATTAATTGCACATTGAGCGAGGCTCCATATACAGTTGGTGATGAACCAAAATTTCAGATCTTCCTACCAAGACGCTTTGTACAACTTCTTCAAAATGAAGATCTTCGTGTAGTTCAACCCGGCGCACTCTATTTGGTTTCGCACGGACCAAGTGGAAACAACTCAACTGAACTAACTATTCATGTAACACCTACTACTGATTAGTTTGTACATAACATTGTAACTATTTGTTTGTAATTGTTTTTCAATAAATATGATATAAAGAAAAAACAAAAAAAATTAAAAGAAGCAACATATTGTGATGTCTTTGTACATTACAATATGTTGCTTTTTTAAAAAATTCCACGGGATGACCTTGACCCACTTTTGTGTGATTATAAAAGCGAAAATCTA
The DNA here is from genome assembly GCA_030545055.2 of Neoaliturus tenellus. Taxonomy (NCBI): domain Eukaryota; kingdom Metazoa; phylum Arthropoda; class Insecta; order Hemiptera; family Cicadellidae; genus Neoaliturus; species Neoaliturus tenellus. The sequence goes on along the minus strand of CM061531.1, from coordinate 282,278,331 downwards.
CTTGTAAAATTCATCAGTCTACGACTACCTTTCGTACCGTACACATCTCGCTCACTCTATCGCTTAATATAAAAACTAAAAGATGTCTCTCAAAGTCAAGTGTGCATCTTATGATACCAACACCATTACAACTTTTGAACAACTCGAAGATTTAACCAACGAAATGCGAGTTTTACTTACCGGTGGTTATCACTTAACTGTTGATGTTAGTGCTACTAATACAAGGATGTTCACTAAAACAAAATATTGCGATGATGAAATATTTATTTCTACACAACCTACAACTTCTTCATCGCCAACTGGTCAACATAACATCAAGTTCCAAAAGTATTACCAATGTTGAATAACTTTTGACAGACAAAACTACAACTAAAGAATCACATGATCAATGTGAGTTAATAAAAAGGATGTGATACTTGTATAAATAATCATTTGCTTCTCAGCTCTCACCACGACAAGACCTATTTAAGAAAATGTTGTACAGAATGATGATTCAACTTGATGGAAAAATCTATGGAAAAGACTATAACACCGTTGAACAAATGACCCAAGATTTAGATGTATTAACTAAAGAAGGATATCAAGCTAAATTAATTTTAAAATTTCCTGAAGTACATCCATTATCAACAGAAGAACTTGTTGCTATGGCTAAGGCGGAGAGAGAGAAAAAGTCTGAAGAAAACAAAGAGAAACAAACTTCCTAAATTTTAATAATCCTTACACTTGTAAGGTATAATTTTTTAAAACTCCATTTGGATGACCTTGAAATTACCCCCACCACTTTTCACAGTACATAAAACTCACTATTCAACACTATACACTCTTATTCTTTCACTGGACTCCGCAGCGTCAACATGGAAGAGCAAAAATACAAGTACAAACCTCGTTACTGTTGTGAACAACAGTGTACAGATTTAGGACCAATGATGGTGGATGGGTTAGCTTGTACTAAATGTGAATTCTTCGGATTTTGTTATTGCAAATGCAAAACAAAACAACTACCACCACCGGAATTGCGAACTTTCAAATTTTACAAATCAAGATATTTTCATACATGTTGTCCTCAAAGATGTTTCAAATTTCACCCTCTAGATCTTGCTCATTGTCAACGCACCAATTCTCATCAAGATGATTTTTGTACACATATGATAAAAAGATGTAAATACAGATCAGATTGGTATTCCGATCCTGTAGAACCATCAAATGTGTAATTTCAGTTTTACACTCTTTTTTAAAACTTCATTTGGATGACCTTGAGATTTCCCCCACCACTAGTTCTAATTTTTATATAATATTAAATCATTCCACTTCCAACACTCTAACTAACAACATGGAAAACAAATTTATCAAGTTTGAACATATAATAACTGACAGGGAGGAGATGGAAGAATTGTTTCAAAACTTACTTTCTATCATTGACGAATATCCTATAAGATGGTTCAGAATTGTAGTTCAATATTTAAATCCTGGTGAATTGTTTTCTTCATCGAGTGAAGAGGATGAAACAACTACTTCGGTTCAAATAATTGAATTAAAAGACGAAGAAGAAGAACTAAACATTTTATTCAATCATAAGCTCAAGGTTCCCCATATAAAAGCCCCCTCCCTAGACAGCCCCCCTCCCTAGACGCCTGCTCAAGGTCGCCATTATATAAGCCCCCTCCCTATGTGCCGATCCTCATTCCATCCCCGACTCTTCAACGATGAACAACTCTCCTTTGGCCCGAATGAATTCTAGTTTTGAAATAAACTCTAAAGAAGAGTTACAAGACATTTTTAATATTTTACAAGAACTTGTAGATAATTTTACAACCATCAAAATGAATTTGGAAATAACATACGATTGTCCTATTTGTGATAAAGTTGAAAGTTCGGACGAAGACAGTTTACTAAATCTAACTCCTGCACCATCTGACACTACTGATGGTAATAACAAAGAGCAAAATATTTCCCCCACCACTTCTTTATAATTCTTCGCTCCCCCCACCACTTCTTTATTTAACTAACATTTCTCGCTTTCACTTCTCATTCCGTCTTCGACTTTTGAACTATCAACATCACTTGTTTTAAAATTTCAAACACTAACACAATCATGATGGATATAATGGATGAAGTTCCCTTCATAACTAGAATAGAAGAGGATAAATTGAAATTGGAAATTAAACGATTGGAAATGGAACGGGAAAACCAACTCGAAATGTTACATTTGTTCAAGCTTTTCAAATACATCATCTGGGGACTCTGCGTTTACCTTCTCATCGTCGTTGGTGTTTGCATTTACAACTCTGTAGTTCATCACAAAAGTTCAACTTGTTTAAACTCTGCTGTTGCACATTAATTGTATGTTCACAAATAAAATTCAAAAGTTACTTCAACCTATCCCACTATCACCAACTAGTTCAACTTTGAACTATTTCTGGTGGTAGTTGGATAGGCTTTTTTAAAACTTACTCTGGATGACCTTGACATACTTTCCAAGCCCCAGTTATAACTGTTAAATTTCAGTTTTAAATTAACTCTTAATTCATGCCCAATTCTACTTCAAATAGACGCCATATGCTCTCGCCATCTGCACCCCAGCATCTGACGCCATCTGCTCGAGCAGTTGCTCGGGCAGATGGCACGACTTCCGGTCCAGAAGTAACCAAAACACACTACTAATGCTTTTAGCTAAATCGGTAATTGTGATAATCAATAAAATAATACTGACATTGATCACGATTTATTCCTAATTTTAAAAAATTGATAAAAAAGGAAAATGCATGTTGACCAAGTTCCCTGCACACTCAAATACAACTAAAGTCTCAATTTACAACCTTTTCCGTGATACTTTATGTTATCGGAGTAAGCCATTATCGACCCCCAATGACTCAGAGGCCATTCGGGTCCGGCCACTCTGCTCTCGTTTGTATTCACGACATAAGCATCAATTGAAATAGCTCGGCGGACCGAGATGTGTTATTCAGCGCTGAACCGTGTGGCGACGAGAATTTGCGAGATCATAATATGTAACAATAGTGGAATCCGAAAAAGAAATTCCGAAAGATGAAAGAAAAGAGAAAGAAAGGAATTACAGTTATTTAAATATATCCCTAAAATAGCCCAGTTTTAATTCTTTTAAGAATGTTTGAAATATTTAAAAATAATTTTAATTAAAAAATGAAGCAAATTAATTATGTTTGATACCTGAGTAACAAATAATAGAAGCTTTGGTAGTATACAATTATTTTATTGAGAAAATTAATTTCCATATGAATTACATGCAATAGTTTTCAGTTTAATATATGTTCAACGCATTGATTATATTAGGCAGACACTAGTGATGATACACAGGCGTGATTGGCCAGAAGACGAATGAACTATACCGAGCTAGTAATGAGCATCGGCTGCTGTATAATTACTACACTGGACTTAGTTATTAAGGGTGAATAAATAATGAAACAGTGTTCAGTGAACACTGCATATGAAATCTATTTGTATCCAGAGCAATAACTGTAATTATAATACAAATACCATTTTGAACCAGTATCGCTTGTGTATAAATGCCACAATGACCTCTGTGACATGCATAGCCAATGTGTCCAAACATTTACTGAAATACAACTAACTGTTGTTTAAACAGAGGTGGGAGTGGCCAGAAGACTAATGAACTGGGCCAGTGATGAGTATTGGCTAGTGTACAGCCCTAATTAGTCACTTATCCATCGAGATGCGAGCAATTTTATCGACTTCATGATACTTTTTATTTTTCAATAAATAAGTGTCATAATGATAAACACTTATATTTATTACATATCCAAAAATATTTATTCGTAGAAATGAGCTTGTATACATTAATGAGTTATTTAATTTTGATAGGTATTTTATTAAAATATATTTTAAAAAGTAATTAATTTCTCTTTTCCGTAAAATAAAATACACATGGGAGGCCTTAGTTACTTTGAAATAAAAATACTGATACTGTTTATCTCATTATTTTTCACGTCATTTAATTAATTATTCATGTGCTTGGAAAGTATTTCTACGTGCAGCTTCAACAAGCCTCAGATAAGTGCTGGTCTCATGTGTTTCCTACGCAACTATGACGTCAGCTCGTTAAGTCTTATGCGAGCGCCAACATTTAAATATCCTGAGGAGAACATCCAAGCATGCATCCCAGAGTCATTATCTCCCCTGACGCCCGTACACGACACTGACGCAGTCATCGTGTTGGTGTCTTGTAGGTGTTGCTACATTGGAGGGGAGTCGTTGTTGAATGTCGTCGACATCACAGAAAAACCGGTCAAGCGTCTATATGAGTATTGGTATTATGAACTTAATAATTGCTTCTGTACTTAAAATAATCAAAAACATACATTTGAAAAAATAAGCGTTTTAATAACTGATAAGGAAATAATGGTATCGCGGGATATAGTCAGGAGAAAACCTTAAAAATGCTAACGTACAATCCCTATGTAGGCATCCGAAAATAGTTCTTACATCCCGAAGGTATGCTAGAAATATCATAGCCCAGACAAGACAAAAAGGTGGGCGTAGCGAGATGCTATGTCTCGCTTACTGTTGTTGGAGGAAGACTACAATTAGTGGGGAATCTGTTTTTTCATGCTGTGTAAACAAACCATCACCACTGCTGATCGGTGTCTTTCTCATGCTAATGTGACTGGCGTGGATGCTTTCAAACACTTGACGCTTTGAAGATTCTCACAATTTACAATGTCAACTGCTCAGATTAAATTTTCTTAGTATGCTGGATAAACGGAAACTAGAAAGTCCAACACATTTTGATCGTAGATATTCGAGTGTATAACGTATCTATGATTAACGTTTATTTTATCAGTAACTGTTAATTATTTTTCCACACTAAATCATTTACCGTGCTAGAAACTTTGATTAAAAATGCTTGAAATTTGCGATGGAAATTTTTAATGTTTGATCTATTGGTAATTAAAATGTTTAAATAAATAAACTCAAGTGAAAATAAAATTATTTAATTTCATAGCAATAAAGTTAACGGCTAAAGAATACAAGTTTAAATAACATGATCCATATCCTGTTGCGCAGTGAATAAGTCGGGAACCAAATTGTTTGGCGTTGAAGAAAATCATGAACAAAATTAGGTTTTATTAACTTTGCCAATAAATAATATAAGTTTTTTTAGGTTTTTTAGTTTTTTTTCAACTGCAAGTTTATCCAAAACCAACCAAAGTAACGAGTGTATTTTTATAGGTTCAAGAAATAAAATTTAAACTATGTAATTTATGTTATAATCCATTTTATAGATGTTATGTAATTTATAGATTAAATACCAGCAAAGACTAAAGTCAGCTGACAAAATTTACTTTATATTAAGTTTCTGGATTTGTATAAAATCATGCTAGTGAAAACGCCTTTTCTGTCTAAAAAGACCCACATCGCATAAAATATATTTTTTATTTGTTAGCTTTTTTCGAAGCGATTGTTCTAAATATCTCACGAATGTCTTAAAGGCTGAATACAATCGTTGTATACACTACTTTAGCTACGACCAACAAAAATTTACACTTAATAATCATGATGACCATTTATAGATTGAATGGTCTCATCCAAAAAACTGCTTACAACAATTCCACTTGATTTAATCGTTGTTCTCACCAATACAGCTTCCTCTCAGAAGTTTTCACTATTTTGAGGTTGAGCACATAAAGAAACTAAAACATGGACCACAATGGAACAATTAGTTGATGTTGAAACTGTGTAATTTCTATAATGATGTTTTGGTCAAATGCAGAGCTCTCATTGGTATAGAATGTGTATCATCGTGCTGTTTTGCATTAGGTTTATTATACCTAAACCATAAACCATGACTTCATGGTTCATGTGACTTGCATTATCATTCATTATTGGTGCTTATTGCAAGGGTCATATACAAAAAAATGTATGTGTTAAAACATTTTGAGCAATGTGATAAAATATTTTGTCTACAGAAAATAATTGCTATTGGGCCCTAATCGTGTAGTAGTTTACTGACGGTTTCTCCTCTCCTTCCATAAATATTACTCACACAGATGTTTGATGGTAGCTCGTGCAGCCGTTGTCAGGTGACTCGGCCGGCGTCGCCTCGTGGGTGTCAAGAGACGAATGGACGGAGAGAATGGCCCCGCATATTTTTAACAGCTCAGTTTTGGTTTTGCGGAACCAATGAATAATAGAGGCTTGGGACACGTATAGTATAAAGTGGCGGCTCTGGACTCCACTAGGGAGTAGTATATCCTATAACATATCACACTAGTCTTTCACAATTTACATATGTTATTGTAAGTAAATACTACAAATCTTCTATGTATCTTATTATTTATTCACAATTTTGCAAGTATTATGAAGACAAATAAAGCCATTCTTTTCAAAGTCAAGAACAGGAACATATTTCTTCTTGTTTTACTTTTGAAATACCGTTTTGTGAAGTAATTTGACATAACGACCTTAAATACGAGACCAGAAATGATTCTATAAATACGGACATTATATAACTTGCATGTCTTTCAAACATTAACATTTTAATTACCAATACAATTCCATTACGATGGAACCCATTGACCTATGGCAATGAAGCTGCTTGAGGTCCTGGTATGGATATGGCTGACAGCAGCCAATAAGATCTTATCTAGCTGAAGGTGTGAGGTCCAGGCTATTTTATAGTAATGGCAGTATAGATGTAAGACCAACGATATACAGTTACTTGTAACTGTAAAAATACACAAATAAAAACTTTCCCAGCTTTTTAGGACAAATAATGAAAATCATTATTTGAGTGTTTTATATTGAAATAAAAGGTATAAGTTTTTTTCAATAGGCTACCGTATAGTTTTCCAAATGCTTAAAATTGATCAGTAATTTGCTTTAAAATACGTTGTTTTTATAATTGATGGATTTTAACTATAACTGCATTTCATGGCTAAAATAGGATAAACAATTGATCTATAGTTTAAATATTTTAGCCATAATTTAGGGTGTCATTATTAAACATTGTTCAGTGATTACCTTTCTACATAAGGCTGTTCATTCGACAAATTTAATTTAAGTCTGATTTCTATCGTACATATTTAACGCATTTTTAATAAGAAATTGTTTTTGAAAGTAGGTAAAAACTGGGCGTCCTAAAACAGCTAGCGCAGGTTTGCATGGGTGGGCGCTCTGGAACAGCGAGGCTGGGATTGTGCATGGATGGTTGGGTGGTTGTAATTAACTTGATAAATTAAAATTTATAAAATATATTGGTGACATAAATTCATTAATATATGATTTAAATATATTGTTTTTCTAAAGTTGAAAAAGTAATATGTATAATAATTATGATTAACAGTATACATATTAGAGTTATATAATATATATAATATTATAATATATAATATATATTATAATATTATATATAATATATATGTATAATATTAGAGTAATCAATATATTTAATGCATAAAATTTTATTTATTAAGTTTATTATAACCACCCAACCATCAACGTAAAAATCTCAGCCTCGGCTGTTCCCGAACGCCCACTCATGCAAGCCAGTGTTAGCTGTTTTAGGACACCCAGTCTTTACCTACTTTTCACAAGACTTGCACGATAACTGATAAAGGCTGCGACAAATGTATGGTGTGAAAGTTATATAATATTAGGTATAATTACTTAAAAAATAACCATACACTTTACAAGTTATATGAAATATTAATTTACTTTAGAATATTTTTATAGCATTCGTTCTCGATGATTGATTGTAAAAACATAAAGATCCTATAATTAATGAAGTTTTTTTCGAAATAAAAATTTGATAGATTATATAAAAATATTGTAATGTTTAAAATGTATTAAAAAAATAAAAAATAATTAAGTGCCAGAACAAAGTTTCTAAAAATTAGATAATAGTTTATTTCTGTTTTGTATTTACTTTTATTGTAACGAAAGAATTAAATGTCGTCAATTAAAGATGTAAAAATATTTAACAAAAATTTCATTGCGGTTTTGGATAATATGCTAATTATTTACCTTTTAATAATCAAAAATCTTTACCAAGACTAAAATAAATATCAATCTCAAATATTCACATTTGTACCTTCTTCTTTAACTTTGTCGGCAGTCTCGATCAAGAGAGTACGTGTGGAGGCAGCCCCAGTGTTTACCATCACCAATATTAGAGGGGAGATGTTATCGCCTGATTGTCACCCTCCTGGGAGAGGAATCTTGGAGGAAGCGATGAGGAAATGGTTATAAAACACCACAGACAAATAAATCACTCTTGTTTAGCGCTTCTTTAAAATGTATAGTAGTGATTCTAAAAAGGTTTTTTGGAGCTCAAATTCTGCTTGTATTAAAACAGTAGCTTTTACAACCATATAATAAATATGAGGTATTTAAGAGGGGGTTAAAGTGAAAGAGCGATTTTATTGTTGGTGGTTATTATATACTTTCGTATATTTGCAGAGTAAACTCAGAGGTCCAAAATTCATGATTCCTTAAAAATTCATGATGCCTTTTAAATGAAAATATTTTTAATGAAACTCTTAAAGGAACATATAATAAATAATAATAAGCTAAAAATAATATTTAAAATATTTATTGCAATATTTTCTGTTTGAAATAAAAAAAAGTTAAATTCATTGTTAAAAACATATTTTAATAGGTCCGGTGTAGTCGCAACGTCAGCACAGTTGGGTTTGACGTGACAGTGACGACCGGCTTCAGCTTGACAGTAAACTGTATTGTTAAACTGAGCTTGCTACTGTCACAAGTCAAGAATTATAACTGTTTGTTTAAACAATCATTCTGGAGTTAAACTTTCACATAAATATTGAGGCTACATAGTTTATGTCGCAATACCTTGACTAACTTTTGTTTTCCTAAATGACATGATAATTGCTGGTGTTACATATGAGTGATGTTACTATGTTACTAGGGTTTCACCTACCTGATAATTTTTCAGTGCGATAATTAGGGATTCCTTTGCCAAATTCTCTTGCCAAAAAGAAAAAAAATATGAAACTTACAAGTCAGAATACTAGTAACGAATCCACCGTCAGGCCTTCCGGTACGTGAGTGCCAAATTTCCCTGAGGAAGTAAGTTGTTTTTCATATTTTCCTTACGAAATGGTGGACAGAGTTAATATGTTATTTTTTGTGTTTAGTATTGTGTTTTCAATTTGACTACGGATTCAAAAAACATGCCGATTAAAAGATATCTGTTGGGTGAAGCCCTAGTAACATTACTCATGTGTAATTTATATTTACTGTGAGACCACTATTCTGTGACGATTAGTTTTGTGATTAACGTTCATCTTTATTTTCACTTCACGGATGTTTAGATTAAGTTACATAAGTTAAGCTTAAGAGCTGTACATTATTGGTGAAACTCTTAAGGGTAAAGTAAAGAAATGTGGCAAAAGCCTATTATTATGTGATGGCATAGTAATCGTAATACGATGGTAAAATATAAATGTGTAGGACTAGTCAGTGAAAAGCACGTTGTCGTACGACCAAAATCACATAGTGAAAGTGCCAGACAAGCCCGGCAAATAAAACCTCAATATCGTTTTAGGAAGAGGACAAGTTTCCGTCATTAACTCATCATAACTCTTGGAACATGCTTGGAAAAATTTCCGACATAGTCTTAAAAATTGAAATAATATCAAACTTAGGCTATCTTATTAATCTGAAAAAATATTAAAATCCACTAGAAATTTATTGAAAAATAAAATCCAATTAAATAAAAAATTTCAATAAAAACAATGGTCTAAAAGTAGAAAAGCAGGTTGAAAAACTAAAATTGTAACATACTTATATGTGTGAATCAACCTTTCAAATGTTTTGCATTAAGACAAATTATAGTTTGAGTGTAAAATATAAACTTTAAATACCGTGTTGTATCAGTTTCGGAGTTAGGCTATTAACACACAACGAATGGATTGTTGATTCGGCACTCTCGTACGACAAACAGGCACCAGATACCCTTATCACTTCTGCACGCGCATGCCTAAACTGTCCATAGTCGTGTCAGTGTTTAACCCCGGCAACAGAGAACTGTGACAATCGTCACATCAACACAACAAAGAAACCGAGTGGAGGCGTTTTGTTTGCTCGAGATCAGTTCTATGCTAATGTCGGGCAGGCTGTGAACAACTGTGGGCGCCACTTTATCTCGGAGTCCCACCACTTCTGATGCCTGCTGAACTTGTACCTCTATGACCAAAGTCTGTTCATTCTAATTTACACAAATATAATAATGAATTTTAAAAGTTCAATAAAATTTCAACATTGAAATTAGGGGTTTAATTCACTTTCATTCATTACACTATTTTATCTACCACAAACTTAAATTAGGTATATCACTCTAACAAACATGTAGAAAAGGTATAGGTCGTCACCCATCCTTTAGATATCATGTGTTAAAAATATTCTTCTCAGGTTTATTTGCACGTTTCCAAGTTTTTGTTCAATATTCACTTTAATTTGTCTTCATAAATAAAGACTGATGAGTCATTACACGGTTGATTTTAATGTGAAATTGCTACTCCATGTGGTATTATAACATCATTATGATGTAAAAAATTGAAAACATGAAAATATAAACCTTTCCCACAGCTTTCAACAAATCCGTGTGGCCTTCGGGTTTTGACACTTATATTTGAACCTTTATACAATTTGTTCCCAAACAATGTTGACCAAACACATACTCTCAGAGACATTTTATTTTGATTAAAAATGTGATTAAATAAAAATACATATATTGATACTTAAACTTTACATGAGTATTTAAATAATAATAAATACATTAACCTATTTTAAAAATAATTTACTTCAGTTAATGTTTAACATTTTTTGTATTCTTTAATATTGTCAACAAATTACATTACTTAAATTATACCTTAACACCTAACCCAAAAGATAAATGTTTTAAATATCTATTTGAGGAAAATAATTAAGGAAAATTAAAAAATATGTTTAGATAATTTTATACTATTTTTGTTGTTGGGAAAAATCTGGTTTGATTAGAGTTCTCGTGCACTCAAAACTGGCCATTCCTAAAAAAATATCGAAAATGATAATAATAATTCAGGCCAGAGTTATTCGACGACTAAAGTTTGATAACCCTCCACTTGATACAAATGCTATCTATCATACTGACATTGTAACCTACACCTTCTCTCCAGTTGGCAACATGGGCTGAATAATGATAATTGAATTAGCTGAACCGATTACAATCTAAATAAGGAGAGTCTTTACATTTCCTCAGTTGCAACTTCTTGCTAGAAAAACCGTGTATATAATAATAATTATTTTTTTGCAGTAAGTGAATTCTATAAACTAGATTTAAATAATTAACTTATTTTGAACTTCATCTTAACGTTAAAAATAAAATCCTTTTCTAAGATTTGCGATCTTCTCACTAGTTTTCAAATATTTTTACTAACGTAAATAATATAATACATTTTCGTATATGATATGACAGAGTAACATTAAAGACTCTCAAAAATGGCCAAAATTTAATGTTTGTCATTATGAGACAGAATACTGTTTATGTCTACATGTAGCACTTACTTAGGACGTGTCCTAAATAATAGTGTTATATAATTTCAAACCACTAGAAGAGTAAAAGCGATTATGAATTTGATCTTGGTAGCAATATAACGTTATAAAATAGAATATGTGAAACACACACCGTTATCCAGAGCTCGAATTTTCTACAGCCCATCTAATTTCATCTAATTACAGTTCTTCAGTCTAGTTTGAGTCAACTTGATTATGTTTTTGTGTGGAAGGGGTTTAGCGGGACCCATCTGTTGGTGTAAAGTGCTTCTTTGAATTTAATTAACCATTGAAGTGTTCCACACACACGTCTGGGATTTTTTTTTTTAGAGGGGCGAACAGGTAATTTTCCCTACTATTACTTTTATATATAATAAATTATAATACAATTTTGACATTTGCTCTGAATAGTTTAACACATTATACTCAAAAGCATACTATTTAAAATGGTTATGATTTCCTTAAACTTTTTTTACATAAAGTAACAGAGGTGAGAAACAGTCCAGGTAAAATATTTCTTCAAATAATAAAATATAACTAGAATCTTTGCCATGTGTTGAAATTCAAGTCGTTAGTTATACCCCCCCCCCCCCCAAGAATGAATTTTTCATCAAATGAATATCACCAAGCAGTCTTCCATTCGTGGTTGTTGCCTGTAGTTTCAACAAAACCTAACCATCATTGATGGTATTATATTACCCCTCGTTTGCTATTTTGTTTATCCGTGTATGGTTTGCTGAGAAAAACAAAAACAAAAACAAAATTGTCAGTAAATTTTCAATCGCCATACATATTCAATAAAAGTCACCATAAAATTAGCGATTTCTATTAGCGTACAATTTGTGGTTAATGAAAATTCCATTAATAAGTCTTTTCATGAAAACAACAATTTTAATCATTAATTATAACACACGACATAAAAAGTTTTTTTTAAGAACAAAATCCTATTTACTACTTATATCACTCTAAAAATGTTTTATATGAAGTAGTGAAACTTATAAAAGCAGGGCGAATATCTCAAGTACGAGTCTCGATAAAACTTAATTAGCTAAACAACGGCAGAGATTCTCCATTATCCAAGTGACGATTAGCCTTATGCAAAGTGATCTAACGCATAGTCCAGTTCAAATCTATTTTACCTTAAAAACGGGAAAGCAATTTCAATTTCGCCGAGCTTTTATAAATATTTTGTTAGGCAGACGGGTTTTGACATATAATAATCTGCTTATAACTTTATTTTAGATCAATCGGTTGTACGTAATATATGTGGTAGATAAGTTTATACAGTCATATAATGAAAGCACATCAGTTTGACCGTAATACAGAAGGATATTTTATATTTCTCTCAAGACGTTTTACTATGGAACATAGAACTACAAAAGTGAAAATAGGAAAAAAACCTTTTCATAAACACTACTAAACATAAATGTTCTTAGGAAAAGGAATAGTGCTCTTACTTGTTCAATTCAACATGTGACCCACTTCCCATCTAATTAGAGTGAAATTAGATTCATTATTTTTTCTGTCACTGAGAATTATTGGAAATAAAAACTAAACACTTATTTTTTATGCAATCGAATAGAAGTTCAGTTCTTTCGTACATTGTTACGAATACTCAATATGTATTCGGATTTCACTACTTTACTAGACGAATATTTGAAGATTTAACGGAATATTTAATTTGTGTTTAGACTAAATCTACCAGTTTTTTAAATATTCAAATTTGATACATGTATTTACGGTATAATTGATTAATTTACACAGATAACAGGCTGCAGATCGCTTATTTCCCAACTGGTTGGTCTACACCAAGACCAAGACCTGCAGATCAAACGTGTAATAGTATCTGATTATAATTTGTCACTGAGATGACCCAGTTTTCTTGGCGAAACTACTGAAATCAAACAAGCATCCATCGTTTTTCTAGCATAGCACAATAACTAAAGTTTCTGAAATGAAGAACGAATCAGAAGCTCTGAAACTTGTTAACCGGTCTAAATTAAACACAAACCTGATATACATGTACAGGACTTTATATATAATAACATATTAAGGAAAAGGCTATTAATAAACGTTATTCAGTAATATTGCATAATAACAGTTTAACTTTACTATTTGATTCAACTGAAAATTTGAATTATTTTTTAAGTTTTATATAAGGCTGATAAATAATCAAATCTAATTGATACTATCAATAAAACCTATCATGTTCATATTAATAAATCAATCAACTCGTTTACAAAATATATTTTTCTTCTGGCCAAACAATAAATCTTAAATACTATTTAACAGTGGAATAATTTTCCTTAATTTAAATTTATAATTATTTGAATATGTTGTAATAGTATTTATTGGAAAAAAATCGTAAATCCTAATCATATTTACTAGTTACGACAACAGCTGTCCAGGTAAAACAACAAGCAACAGCTCTGCTATGCGAACCTCGCTAGGATGGGGTTATTAACTTCTGGTCATAATGTTCATATCTTACACAGATCTAGGACGTTGGTCCTTGCATCAAAAAGTGAAACGTCTTGGCCTCGCTTGCAAGTCTTACACTTACGAACAATACTACTTAATATTAAAGCTAAGGTAAATGGATACCATACAATCCATATTTCTGATGGACATATCCCCGAGTTAAGGTGACTAAGATTTGTACACTACAATGAGGTTTATTTTGTATAAGCCCTTGACTGTATGATATGTAAATTGATTTTTTTATATTAAAATTAAATTGGAAGATATATTTTGGAACATATATTATGGAATATATATTATGGAAGGAAAACAACGTTGTTACTCAGATATTTATTGCTAACGTTTTAACGCATTCTAGAATTAGTATAAGGAGAGTATTGTTTTAATTCGTAACTAACTAGCCATGCTTCAACCCTCTGAATATCATGAAATTTATAATCGTAGCATAAAAGACTTACTAAATTAATGAAACTTTCCAGTTGATAATTTAGAATGTAATACTTGTGACCTGCTCTTGGATATCACATAGCAAAGCTAAACTGACAATGATATGTTAGCTTAGTGCCGGTGGATGGTTCTCACATATTCATACTAGATCAAAGTCCATAGCATTACATGTGTTATGAAAAAACACCCGCCCCCCCCCCCAACACCCTAACCAGTGATATGCGATGCAAAATAATCTTTTACTTGCATGTAAATTACTAAGATTATAACGTTTGTTTTGGTTATTCACTTTTACATATGGTTTGCATGTAATTTTATACGTAGCTGAAAGATGCTCTAATAATTTAAATAATGGCAAAATTGAAATAGGCCTAACTGTTATTGGAGAATAATGCCATAAAAAAGTTTTTAAAGGTCATAAAAATTGTATTATATTTAATTATAATTTAAAGATACTACAAATATATTTCAAGTTTTCGTCTGATAATGTGCACTTTTGTAAATATTTTGATTCAATCATATACAAGTCCAAACGCTCTAGTAGAGGAAATCACAGAAAAATATTCGTTGAAAACTTTAACTAGCATTTTATATATTATTTGAAATAAAACAATTGACAAATTTGTACGAATTTGTTAAATTAAAACGTCGAACCTACTCTGCATTAATTAATTATGTGTTTTAAAACACACTACTAATTATTGTTTACAGACGTAACTCGATTCTCATACCTGAAATGTCACTATTCAATAATTTTCTTAGGGGACCTTTGTACATTATACATTATTATTCTACCTGAAGATGAGCTACGATAGTTTTTCGAAATATAGCATATTTAACCAAAATTTTTACAATAAGCATTAAGTTTTAATTTAATTATGCTGATGACGAGACAAAAACTTAACACATTTATTGATCCCCAAAAAACTGGCATTAATTTAGAGGGAATAAATGCAAATCATGTTACATCATATACATGATGGTACTCGTAGTAATGGAAGATAACAGTGCACTTTACTTCTCACGGACCGCATCATTGTGGTCTCAAGTCATATTCTCATCTGCGGTGGGAGATAGTAATTTAATGTGATTGAGACTCATGTGAAGAGAAAATCATTTGTTGGGATGATCAAAGACCTGCTGTAGGACTGGAGAGTCGAGGCGGCACCGTGCCAACATGTGGACATGTCGGTCTGGTATTATATACAACTATAATACTATACATAATACTATATAGTACTATATTTTTTGATTAAAAATGCTATGCATGCTGCATGCATCAACACAAAAAATATTAAGGGAACAAAGTAAATTTAAATGGAAGTGTTCAAAAATGTTGAAATATTTTATTTTGCCTAGCCAGTGTTTTTAAGCGCCCAAAATAATTTTGATAACCGTTATGTTAGAAAGGCCAGCATGACGGTATCTCATGTCCAGTTAGTTGAGTCACGTTCAGCGACGCTGGATAACATCTCCCCAGCGTCTGCTGTCGACAACTCTGGAGATGTCCTTATTGTACTGAACTGTTCAACTTGCTCTCAACGTCTTCAATTTTTATGGGATTGTAACTTTATTGTTATTGCGATTGAATCGCTGTAAGTAAATATATAAGTATTGCTAGCACATTATAAGGTTTGGTAGAAGTATTTCATCAGAAATAGCTTATTTGATTAAGAACAACTTAAGATCCACTAAGATCACCTGAGATCACCATTAGGAAAACCTAAGATCCAATTTGACAGAGTTCCTCCCGTAGGGAATCACAAAAATTCATATTTCACTTAGTTATAATTATATTGTGAACACGGTGCTATATTTAACCAATTTGTGTATTGACACTGTATTTAATTACCATATTTCCACCTACCATATATGCAGCAAACCTCCAAAGAAAGTCCCATTGTTAGATAATGAAAAATATACATAGAAAACATAAAGAGAATAATGCATTGGTTATCACTAATCTATCAGACCTGCTGTGAATGGAATTATTTTTAAAATTTGTCCAACTTGAGCCGTAAAAGAGATATATAAAAAATGAACTCCCATACATTGTCATATTATTTACTTTTCCAATATTAATTGAGAAACACATATATTTTACACACAGGTACAGGTTAGTAATAGCGTCAGAAATGTTATTGGTTTTTAATGGTCAAAGTACAAAAATCGTCAGGATTCTTATTGGTTTATTAGAAGGCCTAAAATAAAGTTCATCTGAAAAAATACCAAGTCACCACAGTCGCCTCCCTCAATGGTGTTGTATAACGAGTTTGTCCTCAAGGCGGACGTCGATCCCTCTGATCCCGGGAGGTCCCTGTAATTATAACTTGCCTGAGTTCACATTATATCTCCCCCCCTTGCCGTATCAAACCGCAACGGCGACGGTTGATGAGGTTTATAACTGCACGTCACTCTACTCTAAGCTATTTCTGGGGATTAAAAATTAGTAAGACACTTGAATGAAGAAATTTACTTAATTTTTTGTATTATACAATAATTGCGTATATTATATATAACTATAAATGAACTAATATCATTTAATTAATTGTCACGAATAGTTTATTTAACGAATTCACTATATTTCGAGCCGATAGGTGAAATAAAGTAATCCTATACTCTTATTGTTTCTTCTTTATTCAAACACAACCTTTTATTTCTACTAGACCGTTTTATACATCGGTCCGCAGGGTTAGGTCCTATAAGCTGTAGTATAGTGTATTGCTATAGCATAATATGTTTGTAAGACGCATTGTGCATTAAATCACTAAACTGGTTTTTGACAATTACATTTTTTCGCATTTGGCTGTTATAAATAAATGTAGATATTTTATTAAAACTGGCTTAATCAAATCAATAAGAATTTAACTTGATATTTGTTTATTTTTTGATAGTTCACTTAAGTAGTGTGTTTTGGTCACTTTTAAAACCGGCCACGTGCCCACCGGGCCACGTGCCGCGGCAGCTGGCGCCAGCTGCCATGTCACATAGCTTCCGGTGGGGGTTAGAGGGTATATATGAGATGCTGTAGTTATATTTTATGCCATATAGGTTGGGGTGGAGATGGCGATAGTGTTGGCGTTAGGGTGAAGTGAATTTGCGCATAAAATTAAAATTAAAAGTTAGTTCAAAATTGAAATTCGTCGGTGTTAACGAAACTCTAACAGTTGAAGAAAAATTAAGAGTTAGTTTAAAATTGAAATTCAAACTTATAACTGAGATGCGGAAAATATGTCAAGGTCATCCAGAGTAAGTTTTAAAAAATTCTATCCAACTATCACCAGAAATAGTTTTAAGTTGAAGTAGTTGGTGATAGCGGGATAATTGATTCGTGCCATGGGAGAGGTGTTTATCGTTTGAAAGTTGGCGATCGAATGAGAAGCGCCGCCTAGGGAGAGGGCTTATAAAACGGCAACCTTCCCCCACCACCCCTTCCCCCACTCCTTTAGATCAATAACCGGTCGCCGACTCTATGTGGTAAAACTGAACCAGACATGGCGGCCGCCATGGATAAGTCTAACCTCAAATATTAGCTCAGCTGAACAGAATAGAGAAGGATGAAGTAGGAATTGTGGTTAGAGCACTTATATAAGGAATAGTGGGGGTAAAATAAAAAAACTTGTTGAACACAGTCGATAGGTGTAACAAGTTCAAAGTTGTTGAATTGTAACATAGAATGCAAAATGTTGTAAATAACATTATCATCAACATTAACCTGCGAAGTGTTTGAGTATAATGGGTTAAAACTGTACTTCTTCCTAACTCTATTTAAATTAGTTCTACACTTTGAAATTGAAGGTTTAGAAGTACTTCGTAATATGTGTTGTGTTCGCAAAAGCTTTAATTTTAAACATTGTGCAGTCATCATAACCGATGTGTTAAGTTCAGAAGTTAAAATAAGACTGAGATATAAAATGAAGTGTAAAAGAAATTGAAACAGAAAGCCAGAGTAGTAATTTTATAGGTTAGAATTTACGAAGGCTATTCCATGGATAATTCTAACCTCAAACCTAGTAAGTGAAGTAGTCATAACATAAAACTAACGAGAGATGATGACCGAGCGGATGCGAGGCAATGAATGTTTGTAGCGCGATAAACTACCTACCTTTATAGAGGCAATAACTCCAGCCAGATGGCGGCAGATGGCAAGCAAATGACTGGTTGACCGACTTTCACCTGAGTAGTAAGAGAAGTAGGGTTCTGTGTCTATCCCTACTCCTTGGGGTCAATGACCGACCGGAAAGGTCAATGACCTCCCCCCCCCCCCCCCGAAAAAATGGAGCCCCCCCCCCCCCGAAAAAATGGAGCCCCCCCCCCCCCTTCCCCCACTCCTTCCCCCACTCCTCCAGTTCAATGGCCGGTCACTACCGGTTGTTGACTTTATGTGGTGAAACCAGACTAAATATGGCAGCTGCCATGGATAATTCTAACCTCAAACCTGCTGCGCATGCAACGAGTTCTCCGGATCGGAATAGTGACTATGCTATTGCGCATGCGCCTAGTCCTGTATTACTTACTTTAGCGCTACTGCACATGGATAATTCTAACCTCAAACCTTGGTTTTGCGTTGCTGTGCATATGCTGCTCCCCACTCCTTCGCCTTCCTTTTACACTGCTGCGAACTGGACTGGATTGAACACTGTACTGGAGTGAAACAACTTCCCCCACTACTCGAGAATCCGAGGAGCAATACGAGCCTGATCTTAGCGTCAGTCGTCAACAAACTTTCATAGCGAAAGGTTGTTGGCGACTCAGCAAGAGGTTTCAAATATATAGTAGGCCTATATATATTTGAACTTCTTCTACTACGTTGCGTTTTTTAATGCAATGTGGTATGTGTGTGTGTGTGTTTAGTTTTAAGTTGTATTTAATTTAAGAAATAATTTGCGCATTGCGATGTTAGTTATAAGTTGGGTTTAGCATTAAGGTGTATTAATTTTAAGAGGTGTTTAGCATTAAGGTGTATTAATTTTAAGAATAATGAAGGTATTTGGTTGTGTTGAATTATTTGGTTTTTAATAATGATGTGTTGTTAGTTTTAAGTGTTGATATTAATAATTTATGTTGTTGTTTTGCCTTTCAGCTAGATGTTAGGGGGTAGATTAACTGTAAATTCAGAAGTTCAGTTGAACTTCACTTAGAAGGGGTGGGACATCCGCAAAATGCGGACTAGGTTTTTGCATTTTTGTTTAGGAATATAATGGGTGGGATTAGTTTGGGTGGGGTTAGAGTTGCGTTTCTGCATTAGGTGTTCCAGTTTCCCTTGGAATTCATGGTTACGGTAGACCCGGACCGGACCGTTACGGTAGACCCGGACGGTCCAAACAAAATTGCGTCGATGTCCCTTGCAGAACGTAACTAGTGGGTTGGGAGTGGGAACCGTTAGGCAAACAGGGTGGTGGGAACAGTATTACTGTTCCCATCACCTTGGATCATTATAAATCTTGAATGACCTTGACCCACTTTTGGAAGGGTCAATGACCCCCCCCCTCCCCCCCCCTCCCCCCCCCTGAAAAAATGGAGTCGATCCCCCCCCCCCTTCCCCCACTCCTTCCCCCACTCCTTCCCCCACTCCTTCCCCCACTACTCCGGGTGAACGACCGGTCATGACCTGAAAAATTAAAATGGCTATAGCTTGATAACGGATTGACGGATTTGGACAAGCGATACATCATTGAAAAGGTCTATGTAAGACAAACATTTTGGTAAAAGAAGAATTTGGTTATCTTATTTTAGTCAAAAGTTATGCGAATTATTTTAAATAAATACCTTCTCTTTTTCCTTTTCCCCTACCTCCCAGGTCAATAATCAGTCTTGGCCAGCTGCTACAACTCTCATTTGCATATTGTTATAAAAGACGCACCGACTGCGGCTAACATTTCATTCTGATTCCAGACGTTACGCTGCGAACTTGGAGCCACAACCATGTCATCTCTGCCAACTACAACTTCTACTTTAACTTCTACTTCAACTTCTACTACGGCTGTTACTGCACCAAAGAAAACTCTTCGTCTGAAAAATCCTCCTGACTGGTACAAGAAGCAACTTGGATCCCAACCTTCAACTTCTGGCACTATTCTTCCGCCTATCAAGACTTCTAAACTTCGAAGCATTTTTTCACCGCCTTCGCCTTCTACTTCGCTTTCAAACGACTCCACACCGCCATCAACCATCATGCCGCCTCCACAGAAGCCAGCTCCCCGTCTTAATACCCCTTCATTTGAAACTTTGCTTCATAGTCTTAGTACACCTATCATTCCACTGTCACCATTGCCTCCTACCCCACCACTTACTATGCCTGAAGACCACACCTATCATAAAACTAAATCCACTAAGCCTACTCCCAAACCTGCTCCTAAGCCTGCTCCTTCAGAGCAATTTCAATTATTACAAGAAGAGCGTCGTAGGGCATTTAGCCGTCCCACTACTTGCCCTGAAGTGCTCACTAGGGGAATTAAGAAAGGATCAGCTTGTGGGAGGAAATGTGTTAAAAATGAAAGTTTTTGCCGTGTACATATCGTGAAACATATTTCTGAACCACAACTGACAGAAATCCCCACCGTTGAAGACGATCCTAAAATAATATCCGTCAGAGGAGAGAGGCTTAAGAAAGGTTTGAAATATTTTTTTCTAAGTGTTGTTGACCACCAACACATTTTGGCAAAATGTAACGGCTTAAAATATAAAATTAGAGTTTGTGAGAATTTGTGTAAAGAGAAGAGATTTAACACTTTAGATTCTCAAGACTTTCTCCTCAGGGATAAAAAGGATCGTATTACAAGGTGGGGGCGTAAACAGTAAATTCACTTAGTTTTTTCCAAATTGTTGCTAAAAAAATAATGGGGGAGAAACACAATGCGTTATAGCGTTGTGTTTCTCCCCCATTATTTTTTAACACTCTAAGTCTCGTGACCTACTAACCTACTTCCATCCAAGTAGTAAGAAAAGTACTTCCCCCCACTCCTTTGGGTCGATGACTGGTCACGGTCAGCTCCTACCCCTCATTTGCATACTATTATAAAAGCGGAGCGAGCGTTGGTCACCCCTTCATTTTTCTTCTACATGCCGCTCTTGTCGTTTCGTCTCTGCTGTTTACAATATTTCTTGCTTCAAAATGCCTCCTCATCTGAATGAAAATTTCAATTTTTCCGAAATTTCTGATGTTTTTGAAGAATCTGAAGACACTTTAAGTAATGACAGTGAAAGTGAAGATGATGAGGACGATGATGATTATACTGTTGAACTTAGTGAAGAACGTAAAGTCATAGCAATTGATCCACAATTTCCATTTGATACAATAGAAAAGTTTATGGCTGAAGCTAATAAATGGTTGGACTCAGGATGTTATGTACGAATTGACTCTTTTATATTGTATGGTGATAGTCATTCTTTCCTTGTCACACCAAATGACAGAGACCGCATGTTGCAGTGGGCACAATCTATGATGGAGTGCTATGAACAAGGTGTGGACACTGGCGGCTATTTTCTTGCACAACTAGTGTAATAACAAAATTACCCTTCCCCCACCCTACACCTTATCCCTTTCAAATCCTATAAAGAAGGGGGAAAGGAGTGGGGATTATAAAATGGTGGGGGAATGTGTATAAATGCAGGTTGTTTGAAGAGACTTTTATTATTGTGGCTTTAGCAGAAACAACATGGAGTTTAAATCTTCAGCAAAAATAAGGAACAACATAATAAAGAGAGAAATTCGCAAGAAAGAAAAGATTGAACTTATAAAATTACAACTTATAATTCCTTCCATTGAAATTGGATGTAGCAAAATGAAGACTTTGGTGAAAACTAACGAATATTTGCTAAAAACAATCGAAGAGTTGAAGAGCAAGAATGGACATTCTACATAGTAAAATTTGAACATTTTAATATAAATAAGTAAACCCAAAAAAGTAGATGTAGAATAGAGAGCGAGGAATAGATCACTTTGTGGTAATGGACTAACATGCCACTTAGTGCTCTATTCCTCGTTCTCGCGTTAAATTGGATTACTTTGACCTATTTGTTCGACTGTTAGAATTTGGTTAACACTGTTGAATTTCAGTTTTGAACTAACGTTTATTTTTGTTCAACTGTAAGAGTTTTTTTTTTAATACTGTCGAATTTTAGTTTTGAACTAACTTTTAATTTATGCGAATTTTTAGTTTAACTTTAGTTAATTTATGCACAAATTTAGTTTAACCAAGTGTCTGTGCTGTAGCCATTTTCACCTAAAAGTAACTACAATTAGTTGGGTGGGGGAAAGTTCGTTAAAGCTTGAATATAAAGAAGTATATACTAAAACTCCAATGGGAATAAAGAACACGAATGAACAATTAGTTTGTGGAAGGTTAATATTTTTGTTCAAAATGTTTGATTTCCTTGGATAGTGAAGAAGATGAAATAGTGGTGGGGGAACCGTTATAAAAGGAGGAACATGAGAGCCCATTTCATTTCTTGGTGAAATTTCGAAGAGTAAACATCTCAACATGTATTGTTGCGATAAATGTTCGGAATCGTTTCACGATGAAATTCTATTAGACTGTCATAAAGAACTAATTCACAACAACCCAGAAGAAAAACAAGAACAAGAACAACAAGAACAACAAGAAGAACAAGAACAACAAGAACAACAAGAAGAACAAGAAGAACAAGAAGAACAAGAAGAACAAGAAGAACAAGAAGAACAAGATGAAATAACTGCAACATCTTCAACTACTTTACCGAATCTACAAGTATTTGCATTACCCGGTAAAGTAGTAATGCATCATAAGATTCAAAATGAAAACTTGAAGCTAGAAGAATTTATTAGAGAAGCAAAACCAATCATCAGTAAAACTTTAAAAGAAGAATTGAAAAGATTGAACTTTCTTAAATTTGGTTTACTACTAGAAGCTATGTTTATAAATGTACAAGAAGAATTATCACCAAGAGGATTCATAACAAAAAACCGAACCATTATGGAAAGTTCAAACATTGATTCAATAGTAGAAAACTGTATAGAAGAAATATTAACAAAAATTCAGGAACACGAAGGAAGAGGATCCGGATGGAGTCTTACAAGTATTGAAGTATTAGATATAAGAGTTCATAAACATGGATATGGACTAATGGGATCTAGTTACATTCCTTTGCCCAAAAGAATTAAGGATACAAGATCATGTATTAATGTGAAAAATCAAGATAATGAATGTTTTAGATATGCGATGACATCTAAGTTTGTACCAAATCATTTCGATAAACCTAACCAACACTATGAAAATCAAAGACATAGGTACAATTTTCAAGGAATTACTTACCCTGTATCACTGAAAGATATATCAAAATTTGAGAAGAAAAATCCTGGTACATCTATCAATGTTTTTGCATTAGATAGTTCAAACAAAGTGTATCCTTTACGTGTTGTAAAAGAAGAGCTACCAGATCATACGGATTTACTACTACTAACGCGAGGAGATGTGTCTCACTATGTGTACATTAAGAAATTCGACTCTCTTGTTAACAAGCAGCTTTCTAAAGCTCGACACAGAAAGATAATTTGCAAGAGATGTTTTAATTTTCAACGAGAAGGAAGACAAGGAAGAGAATGGTTACAAGAGCACAAAAGGCTATGTAACAATAATTATGAAGCAAAGATTAATTTACCTTCGGAAAACAGAGCATTTGTTACATTTCAAAAGGTTCATCATCAATACCGTATCCCTATAGTTGTATATGCGGACTTTGAATCAACACTAATTCCTATAGAAGATGAAAATTGTGAAGCTAGAAAAAGTGTCAAATATCAAATGCACAAACCAAATAGTTTTTGTTTAATGGTTAAATCAACATTATCAGAAGAACATTTAAACAGATATGGATTAACTTCAGAACCTCTAGTATATCGTGGTGAAAATGTAGAAAAAATATTTCTTGATCACTTATATTCAATAGCTGGAAATGCACAAAGATTATATACAAATATTGTACCAATGAAACCGATGGAGGAAGAAGAAGAAATTCAACATGAAAATGCAACTCGATGTTTCTTATGCAAAAATGATTTTACTATTGAGAATTATAAAGTTAAAGATTACGATCACCTCACAGGTTATTACAGGGGTGCTGCTTGTAATAAATGCAACTTGAGCTATCGTTTACCACTATTTATTCCTGTGGTTCTGCATAACCTCAGTGGGTACGATGCTCATTTTATAATACCTGAACTAGGAAGAGACGACGGTAAAATCGATGTGTTAGCTGAAACTTCAGAGAAGTTCATAAGTTTTTCCAAAGAAGTTGGAAACATGAAACTAAGATTCTTGGACTCCTACAGATTTATGCCGTCGAGTTTATCCAAACTTTCAGAAAATTTAAGGAAACAAGATTTCATCGAAACAAAGAAGATTGTAAATAACGACAAACTGGATTTGGTACTTCGGAAAGGTGTGTTTCCATATGATTACATAGACAGTTTAGAAAGATTTAATGAA
Source organism: Neoaliturus tenellus (assembly GCA_030545055.2). Lineage (NCBI taxonomy): Eukaryota > Metazoa > Arthropoda > Insecta > Hemiptera > Cicadellidae > Neoaliturus > Neoaliturus tenellus. Next base: position 282,253,384 of record CM061531.1, on the reverse strand, counting down.
ACATCACTTCCGGCTAAAGAAGAATTCAAAAGTAAACTTTATGACATGGACATATCTCAAGAGGACTATGATCATGCATGTAAAGTATGGAACGATTTAGGATTTAGAACATTGGGAGAATATTCAGATTTTTATGTTAAATTGGATGTAACTTTACTATGTGATATAATGGAAGAATTTAGAAATACATGTTTTGCGGCATATGGATTGGACCCTCTTCATTCGTACACTTCACCTGGATTAGCATGGCAAGCTATGTTGAAAGAAACAAATTGTAAAATACAACTTCTTACTGATATAGATATGGTTATGATGTTAGAGTCAGGAGTTAGAGGGGGATTGACGCAAAGCGTTACACGACATTTCAAGGCGAACAACAAGTATCTGCCCGATTATGATGCATCAAAACCAACAACATTCCTAGGTTATTTCGATGCAAATAACTTATACGGATGGGCAATGTCGAATCCCCTTCCATATGATAATTTTAAATGGATAGATCCAGAATCGATTGGAAACATAATGGATATACCGAAGCATGGTGAAACTGGTTACATTTTTGATGTTAATTTTGAATATCCTGAACATCTTCATGATCAACATTATGATTTACCACTTCTTCCGAAGACTGAAATTTCCCCTACTGGAAGATGGCCAAAATTAATGATGACTTTAACCGACAAGTCTCGATATGTTGGACACTACTGGATGATACAACAAGCTTTAGACTTAGGATTGAGAATTACAAAAATTAATCGAGTACTACAATTTTCTCAATCTTGTTGGTTAAAACCTTACATCGACAACAACACAAGAAGAAGAGCCACCGCTACATCAAGTTTTCAAAAAGATTTTTTCAAATTAATGAATAACGCAATATTTGGCAAGACTTTGGAAAACAAAAGGAAACATAAGGATATCAAATTGGTAACTGATCCAGTAAAATTACAGAAATTGGTGCAACAACCAAACTTTGGTTCATCTATAATTATTAATGAAAATCTAGTTGTTATTTCCATGAACAAGAAGTCAGTTACAATGGATCGTCCTTTGTATCTTGGAATGTCAATCTTGGATATTTCAAAAACACATATGTACGAGTTTCATTATAAGAAGATGGTTAACTATTATGGAAGAGAGAACATTGGTATTGCATATATGGACACGGATGCACTAATTTACTGGATTAAAACAAATGACATGTATGAAGATCTACGCACCTTTATATATAAAGATGATTTCGACTTTTCCGATTATCCTAAGGATCATCCAAATTACGACTATGACAGAAATAAGAAAGTATTGGGAAAATTTAAAGATGAAACAAATGGTGTGCCGATGATGGAAATTGTAGCATTAATGTCCAAACTGTATTCATTTCAACTGTACATAAACGAGAGGAACGAACATCAAGTCACGAAGAAGGCCAAAGGAATAAAAACTTCTTTCCTGAAAAAGAACGTACAGTTTGAACATTATAAAAGATGTTTGTTTGAAAATGTTGAAACAACTGCAACGTTCAACACTATTAGAAGTTATAATCATCAACTTTTTAGTGTCAAACAAACAAAGTGGGCATTAAGCTACAAAGATGACAAGCGCCATATTTTAGAAGATAAAATTAATACTTTACCATTCGGCCACTACTCTCTAAACCCTATCGACCAGTAAACCTATTCTTCGTCCTCTACCTTCTTCCTTTTTCCTTTCCGTAAAGAAGAGGGGACATGGCAAGCCCAATGCCATGTTCCCTCTTTTTTACACTAATAGGAAATGGCCTTGACCTATATTCAAACTATATAAATGAGAATTAACTATTCTATGGGTCAGTATTTTTACAAGCGGTGTACAAGCAACATCTGAAGATGGAAAGTGTGAAGGACAAGATTGTAAATGAACTACATAAACCAGCAAGAAGAAGATTTCCAAGAAGAAGTACAATCATTAAAGGAATGAATGATCTTTATCAAGCTGATCTCATTGAAATGATACCGCACAGTAAAATAAATAAAGGATTTAAATATATTTTAACAATTATAGACTGTTTTACTAAAATAGCTGACGCTTTACCATTGAAGGATAAGACTGGTAAAAGTGTTACAAAAGCTATGGAAACCATAATACAAAGAAATAAATTTAAAATTAAACATCTACAGACCGATGATGGAAAAGAATATTTTAATAAAGACTTTAGAGCTTTGATGAAGAAATATCAAATAAATCATTATTCTACAAATTCTGAAGTTAAAGCTTCAATAATTGAAAGATTCAATAGAACATTGAAAGGTGCGATGTATAAACAATTTTCAAAACGAGGATCATATGTGTGGTATGACATATTACCACAACTTATAAAACAGTATAACAACAAATATCATCGTACCATTGGAATGAAACCTATCCAGGTAAACAGTGCTAATGCGAAAATTGTATTACAACGCATTAAAAATAATACAACACCGAAATTAGAAAAATTGCAACCAAAGAAGTTCAAGGTCAACGATAAAGTTCGTATAAGCAAATACAAAGGTGTATTTAGTAAAAGATATCTACCAAATTGGACTAATGAAGTATTTACAATTTATAAAGTGCAACCAACTATACCTGAAACCTATTTATTAAAGGATAACAAGGGTGAATTACTTCAAGGTGGATTCTACGGACACGAATTGTTGAAATCAACAGTTGGTGATGTATATCTTGTCGAGAAGATTTTACAAAGGAAAAAGGATATGGTTAAAGTCCGGTGGTTAGGGTTTGATAAAAGTGAAGACTCTTGGATTCCTTCAAAAGACTTAGTATAGTTGTTTAATAGCTCATTGTGTGTTTAACCTTTATACAAGATGGAGATTGTACAACAAAAAGATCGATTTAATATCAATAACATTGATGAATTGACAGTTGACAATGATAAGTTAAATCATGGAAAACATGGTGAATTACTACCAAATACGATAAGATGTCTAATAACTGGTCCTTCAAATTGTGGAAAAACTAATGTTGTTTTTAACCTTATAACTAATCCTAAAGGATTGCGTTTTAATAATATATACATTTTTTCAAAATCATTGCAACAACCAAAATATCAATTATTGGATAAAGTACTTGCAAGTGTACCTGAAGTGAATTTTTACAAGTTTAATGCCAGTGAAACAATTATGCAACCGAATGAAGCAAAACCATTTTCTATTTTTATATTTGACGATGTTTCTTGTGAAAATCATGACACAATAAGGAATTATTTTGCTATGGGAAGACATCATAATATTGATAGCATTTATATTGGTCAAACATACAGTAAAATTCCAAAACAACTTATAAGAGACAATGCAAATATGTTGATCATCTTCAAGCAAGATGAAACAAATTTAAAGCATATATATAATGATCATGTAAATGCGGATATGCCATTTGAAAAATTTAAAGAGATGTGTGGCAAAGCATGGAATGAGAAATATAGCTTTCTCGTTATTATGAAGGAAGAAGATATTAAAAATGGTAGATATCGTATAGGGTTGGATAAATTTGTATTTATGCGTTGAACTACCGATGCTACATCTAGTTACATGTTGAACTTCACAGTGTAAACATGGTGAATCAAGAAAAACTATTGAAAGAAATAAAATCACTCAGTGATTCTATTAGGATGAAGAATCGTGCATTGAGGATGGGTTTAAGTGAAAGAGAAGAATTTCTAGAGACTACATTTAAACCTATTACGGAACCTTTAAAACAGATATCAGAAACTATTGGTAAACCTCATTATGAAGGAGATGTTTTACTACCAGTTTCTAAACAAGAAGTACAAGCATTAAAAAAAGAAGAAGATGATGATTCATATACAAGTGCTAGTGAGCAAGAAGAAACAAAAGAAGAAGAAGAACCAATTGTTGAAAAGGAAGAAGAACAGCCAATACCAGAAGCAGAACAATCTATTCCAAATTTAACTCAATTGAGTAGCGATATATTACAACATGGACCTCTTGGAAGAAAATATATAATGAAAATGCTACATGACATGAAATCAAACCCGAATTTGAGTAGATCACACGTATACGGAGCAAGAATTGATGGGAATGAATTGAAGATTGGCGATTCAAAGCTTGAAATAACACAAGACGATTACATCATTATTGGTGAGCATAGATATAAAGGAACAAAAGGATTATATGAATTAATTTTTAAAAACATACCACTAAGATATTCATCCAAAGATTTAAGTGTTTTTAAGGAGATTCTACAAAATACTAACGCTCATAAAAGAAACTACTCAAAGGATGCAATGATTAATCGTTCACGTGCAACAAAATATAACATCGTTATAAAAAAGTTGTTTCCTCCACGAAAATTGCCAACATTACGTACTGCACCAGCGGTGAGACAACCACTGAAAAGAAAATCTTTATCACTTATGGATTTATCACTTCTTGAACAACATGGTAAAAAGAGTAAAGGAGATACTTCAACATCTGGCAAAGGATTGATGAAAAATCTATACAATACGAATGTGATTTACTACAACGACATCAATAAATTGGTTGATAGAATGAGACTATTGCATGAAGCCATGGAAGCCGGTCATACAGGTTTAAATAATGAATGGGTAGCTCTGATTGACGAACTCAGGAATCGCGGCATAATTGTATAATTGTCCGCGGATATATAAGAGTTGCAGGCGTATAATGTGTCAGTTCTAACATGAGCGTCGACAAGTTCGGACGATACTCCGCGTTAGGAGTGCAAGTTGGAGAAAACAGAAAAAGAAGTGGATTACCGCAAACACCCGAAGGTGACTATAACATAAATAATAAACGTTTAAAGTTTGTTAAGGATCCAGAAGAAGATGGAGATGCAACAAATTTAAAAACAGTAAAGGAGGAAACATCTACAAGTTTAAAACTCGACAACAACCAACTGTATGATGCAAAATCTCACAGGGTTATTAATGTTGCAAAACCAGTCAACAATGGAGATGTTGTTAATAAAGGTTATTTTCTATCTGCGATGGAATACGCTTTACTGTTGGAAAAGACTAAAAGTGGAAAAAAGTACAATGCTTTAAATTATAAAATAACTAATGTTGCAGATCCAACCGAGGATACAGATACAATCAATAAGCGTTATTTGCATTCTGTAATACCAGAAAAGAAAAAAGATGGATTTTCCTTCTATAAATATACTATAAACGATATTGGATATCCTAAAGAAGAAAGTGATGGTGTTAATATTAAATACATTAAAGATAATTGTATTTTATATAATGGTGCTGTTATTGATTGTCATGGAAAAGTGTTGTCCAATCTGAAAGATGGTTCAACTCCATCGGATGCTGCTACTGTGAGACAAATGAATGAAAGCTTGAAGAAAGGAACATCCGCTTTTGTTAAACAAAATCAGGTGGTGTCAAAGAAAGGTGATGAGTTTGTGCAAGGAAGTGAAAAGTTTACCTTACTACAACTACAAAATAACAAGTGGGATGGAAAAAATAAAAGATTGTCAAATATAAGTTTAGGCACGGAAGAACATGATGCTGTTATTTTAACACAAGTGCCACAACTATCAGCTACTGGTGTTAACTTTATATGTGGAGGCAGACGATTAACCGAAGTTAAATCTGGTAAAGATGATCAGGATTGTGTTGTTGTAAAACAAACTATAGTTAGAGATAAAATAAATAACGTATATGATGGAAAAAATAAAAGAATATCTAACATATCAGCAGGAATAGCTCCGAATGATGTTGCTACTATTAATCAAGTTATAGCAACCTCTAATAACGATCCATCTGTGTATACATGTAATGGTAAACGTATCACAAATCTTGATAATCCTACACGTAACAAAGATGCTACTAATGTAGAGTATGTAATGAATCTTGTAGGTAATGTAGTTATTGATATGCATAATCATTTGATTAATGCATCGATGAAACACAATAAAATCGAAGATTCTCAGAGAAACCAATGGATTAAAGATGAAATCATTGATAGATACTAGTAAAACTTATGAATATTTAAGTATGGAATACACAAAAAAAGGATTCATTATCATAAAGTATTTCATAGAGTGAAGACGTTGGTTACATAAAACAGCATAATGAAGACCGTATCGCTCAGTCGTCGTCAAGACAGCGGCAAGAGAGGACGTGGTTTAACATCAGCTGCATTATCCCTGCTCAGACGGATTCCAATTGGTGCTGTTGTGAATCGAGCGATAGACGCTTTACCATACGAATTACATCTGCCCGGAGGTTATCAATATTGTGGACCTGGAACTAAGTTGGCAAAACGTTTAGCAAGAGGAGATCCTGGAATTAATAAATTAGATCAAGCTTGCAAAGAACACGATATAGCATATTCAAAGTATAAAGATTCAACAAATAGATCAATAGCAGATAAAATTCTAGCGGAAAAAGCTTGGCAAAGAGTAAAATCAAGTGACGCAAATATTGCAGAAAAAGCAGCAGCTTGGGCAGTAACTACAGCCATGAAGACAAAAGCAAAGTTAGGTGGTGGAAGACGTCGCAGAGGAAAACCTGCAAAGAGAGGCGCTCCCAAAAGAGGTGGAAACATTAAAAAAGGACGTCGTAGAACTCATAAGGCAAGTGTAAAGAAGACTTCTGTTTGGCAAATGGTAAAAAACGGAGCAGGTTTATACCTAAGACCATACCGTGTGTACTAAATAAGAAGAATCAATTGATAATTCCAAATAAAGCCTTAACAAATCATCAGTTAAATGATTATGTAAATTGTTTGAAAATACCATTCTTTCGAGGAGTTTTTATGAAAGATGCATTACCAACTAAAATATGGAAAAATGAAACTGGAATAGTAAATTTGGATTCCACCTATGGTCCAGGCACTCATTGGGTATGCTATAAAAAACTCGGACAAACCATTTACTACTTTGACAGTTTTGGCAATCTACCACCGCCAAAAGAACTGCAACATTATTTTCGAAACTCCAAAAACATTTTTTACAATTACAAAAGAGAACAACCTAACAATACTGAAATATGTGGGCATTTATGTTTGGAGTTTCTAGCGAAGAGTGTCAGTCAGCTTTAAGATGTCATCGTATACAGTGTCACTGAGTGGAAATTCATCCACATTGAAAAGTACGCTGTTCCCAGCATTGCGTCTATCCAAGGAAAGATTATGGGAAGCGGCATTACTTGATTTGACTACCTACAATTCAATTCCTAATGTTACAGAAGGAAAAAACAATTTACTACATTATTATGAAACTAAGGATGCTGCAGGAAAATACTCAGAATTGAAAATAATTACATTTCCTACTGGAGCTTATGAAATTGATGATATAAACCAATTATTACAGAAACAACTCGGAGAAGACAATATCACCGTTAAAGGAAACAATAATACTTTAAAAGCAGAAATAACTTCAAAATATTATATTGATGTCAGCTTGGAACAGTCGATTGGCAGTTTACTTGGATTTACAGATACAAAAAAAAAAATCTTAACTCCTGGAACTACTCATTCAGGTGATTCAACTGTAACAATATTGAAAGTAAATAGTATTGATGTCACGTGCAACATTATACACGGATCGTATAGAGATGGAGTTAATCAACATATTTTACATACATTTTATCCAACAGTGGCTCCCGGTTTTAAAATTGTTGAGAAGCCACAAAACTTGATATACCTACCGTTAAACACCAGTTTCATTTCAGACATCGTACTGAACATATTGGATCAAGACGGTCATAGTGTTGACTTTAGAGGAGAAACAATTACTATACGGATACACATCAGAGCAGCAACATAAAAGTCAACATGGGATTATCATTTAAACCGCAATGGAACAGTCGGGAGCTCAGTAGCTCCTCGACATTGGAAAAGTTAACATCGGAAAACATTCGTTTTCTACAGAAGATTGGATTGAAACTTAACAGCGATGGATATCCTGGATATATCTCAAGGACCAACGTTCGACGAAACACTATGGGAGAAGGAATATCACACGCACAACCCTTACACTTCATCAAAATTAAACAATAACGATGAAATAAGGATCCCCATTCAACAACAAGATATTTACACTTTACCGTGTGAAAGTTACTTGTACATTGAAGGACGGGTATTAAAATTGGATGGAAAAACTGCTTCAACAGTTCCTTTTATAAATAACCCGATGGCATATCTTTTTGATGAAATAAGATATGAAATATCAGGGGTGACGGTTGATTCAACAAAAAAGGTTGGTTTAACAACGACATTGAAAGGATTAACATCATTAACACCGCATGAGAAGAATTCAATAGTCACCGCCGGATGGGTTGCCCCCGATAAAGACACTATAACACCAGCTTCCAACGGTCACTTTGATTTTCATGTACCTTTACGATTGCTTTTGGGATTCGCTGAAGATTACAAACGGGTAATAATAAATGTCAAACAAGAATTAGTATTACTCAGATCTTCAACTAATAAGGACTTGATACTTGCAGACCCTGCAACTACGGAAGATAAACTGGAATGGCAACTACAGTTGGATAAAGTTGTTTGGAGAGTACCTCATGTAAGATTGGCTGATGAACATAGAATCCTATTATTGAGAAAGTTGAAATCTGACCGTGATATTGTGATGCCATTCCGAAGTTGGGAATTTCATGAATACCCTACACTACCTCAGACAGAACGACAAACATGGACCGTCAAGACATCAACTTACTTGGAACGAGCAAGGTACATAATACTCGGTTTTCAAACTAAGCGAAAAGATGTTATTACTGCAAATGCTGGTCAATTTGATCACTGTAAAATAAAGAATTGTAAAGTTTTCCTAAACTCTCAATTCTTTCCCTATGACAATTTGAATGTCATGTTCAGCAAAAAACGTTTTTCTATTTTATACGATATGTATGCAAGATTTCAATCGTCATATTATGGAAAGACTAATACACCACTATTATCACCTGACCAGTATTATTCCAAGGCTCCAATAATTGTAATCGATTGTTCAAAACAAAATGAATCGGTAAAATCATCAAGTGTAGATATAAAAATTGAAATGGAATTTGAAGAACCAGTAGCGGATGGAACTTCGGCATACTGTCTAATTCTACATGATAAAATAGTTACTTACACACCGCTGACCGGAATTGTGAAGAATGTACTTTAAGAAGAATTGTACAACAACTACAAATTTTTGAGGTTAGAATTATCTGCTTTAATTTTTGAGGTTAGAATTTCATTTGTAAAAGACAAGTTCAAAACAAACAATTATGTAATTGTATAAATTTCAAGGATTTACGAAAAATATAAAAGCGAGAAAATAATTAGTAGAAACTTCATTCTATCTTCAACCGTCGTATGGGAAACATCATTCGCAAGATGAATTCTACTAACGGAGAAGAAAATACACCTCTAATGGATGATAATAGTTCAGATATAGAAAAACAAGTTGAACGAGAAATGGACGAGTTCCTAAAATTCAACAAACATAAGAAGAGAGAAGAAGAAAAAGCTGAAAAAGAAGTAAAAAGGAAGAAGGTTGAAGTTAACATTACAACCAATATTTTAACAGAAGTATTTCTTCGGATTATCTACCCAATTTCTTCATGCATGACAAAAAGTATATCAGTTGGAATTTTAAAATCAATGGATTATTCACCAATTGTTATTTTAAATCATGGAAACAAAATGGTTACTTTCAGTGAAATTACTTGGGAATCTCTCATGAAACATTTACATCTTTTGGAGTGCTATTTAAGTAACAACACATTTGGAAGAAGAACAAGATTAAGTTTATTGGAATCAAATATTGAAGTTGATATAGTAAAACATCGTGGAGGACAAATTGTTCGCTTCAGAGATTTAACTACACATAATGTTAAATTATATTTCACTAAAGAAGAATTTTATACTTTAAGTTGTACTACCGGTCCCGTCACCAGATATTTGAAACAACTAATATTTTCAAGTGCAATAATTAAAGACTATCTAATTAATACATTGGACAAAAAACCTTTTGTTCCAATTTTATACGGTCCCGTGGATACTTCAATCTTTAATAGAATACCTCAAGAAGTTGAAATGTGGAGACAATTAAACAACTATCACACCAATTTTAATATTGATGAAGTGGCACAAGAAGTGAAAGAAGAAGAACAATCCTGTCTGTTATAAACATCGGCTCATTCAATTTTTAAGTCAGTTGTTAGTAAGACTTCATCATGAATAAACGGGTTTCGTTTTCTAATGCGCCACATATAATGGAAGTTAAAAGAGGTATAATTGAATTTCAAGCTTTCCGAGGAAATGATGGTAATTTTATTATTAAAGAATTAGTAATCTTGGACATGAACACATCAGTAGTTTATCATTATTTGTTCAAACCTCCAGTACCATTTAATAGACTAACAACTAAAGCGAAAGTTACAAACAAATGGTTGAACAAACATTTTCACAACTTAAGATGGGATGAAGGTTTCATTAATTATAACATGATGCCGCACATTATGAATCATTATTGCAAAGAGTTTAAAATTATCTACACAAGGGGATTGGAAAAAGCAAATTGGATACAATCATTTACAAGCAACGAAGTGATTAATGCAATAATTGATAAAGATTTCCAATGCTACTTCAACGAACTTTGTATTTCATCAAAAAGTTTTAAACATCGAAGGTCGCAGTGCGCTTTAAAGAATGCCTACCGCTTGAATAATTTCCTTCAACAAACTGGTGGGGGTAGTGTCAGTGGTGGGGGTAGTGTCGATTATAAAAGTGAGAGCGCTACCATGACACAGCATGAGTATTACTCAAACCTCCGAAGAGACAACATCTCCGACGGACATTCTTATTAACAAGAAGATTAACAACAACATCAATATGGCATCACAGAACTTACTTCAAAGTTTAGTTGATCAGTTCAACGCTCATTCTAAATCATCAATTCTACCTACGAAGAAATGTTCTGAACTAAAAGAAGAAAAACACTACATCATTCATACTATTAAGAAAATGGAAACTTCAGTAGGTGATGCTATAAATTGCACTTTGAGCGAGGCACCTTATACAATTGGTGATGAAGCAAAATTTCAGATCTTCTTACCAAAGCGCTTCGTACAACTACTTCAAAATGAAGATCTTCGTATAATTCAACCCGGCGCACTCTATTTGGTATCACATGGACCCAGTGGAAACAACTCTACTGAACTTACAATTCATGTAACACCTACTACTGATTAGTTTGTACATAACATTGTAACTATTTGTTTGTAATTGTTTTTCAATAAATATGATATAAAGAAAAAAACAAAAAAAAATTAAAAGAAGCAACATATTGTGATGTCTTTGTACATTACAATATGTTGCTTTTTTTAAAAATTCCACGGGATGACCTTGACCCACTTGTGTGTGATTATAAAAGCGAAAATCTACTTGTAAAATTCATCAGTCTACGACTACCTTTCGTACCGTACACATCTCGCTCACTCTATCGCTTAATATAAAAACTAAAAGATGTCTCTCAAAGTCAAATGTGCATCTTATGATACCAACACCATTACAACTTTTGAACAACTCGAAGATTTAACCAACGAAATGCGAGTTTTACTTACCGGTGGTTATCACTTAACTGTTGATGTTAGTGCTACTAATACAAGGATGTTCACTAAAACAAAATATTGCGATGATGAAATATTTATTTCTACACAACCTACAACTTCTTCATCGCCAACTGGTCAACATAACATCAAGTTCCAAAAGTATTACCAATGTTGAATAACTTTTGACAGACAAAACTACAACTAAAGAATCACATGATCAATGTGAGTTAATAAAAAGGATGTGATACTTGTATAAATAATCATTTGCTTCTCAGCTCTCACCACGACAAGACCTATTTAAGAAAATGTTGTACAGAATGATGATTCAACTTGATGGAAAAATCTATGGAAAAGACTACAACACCGTTGAACAAATGACCCAAGATTTAGATATATTAACTAAAGAAGGATATCAAGCTAAATTAATTTTAAAATTTCCTGAAGTACATCCATTATCAACAGAAGAACTTGTTGCTATGGCTAAGGCGGAGAGAGAGAAAAATTCTGAAGAAAACAAAGAGAAACAAACTTCCTAAATTTTAATAATCCTTACACTTGTAAGGTATAATTTTTTAAAACTCCATTTGGATGACCTTGAAATTACCCCCACCACTTTTCACAGTACATAAAACTCACTATTCAACACTATACACTCTTATTCTTTCACTGGACTCCGCAGCGTCAACATGGAAGAGCAAAAATACAAGTACAAACCTCGTTACTGTTGTGAACAACAGTGTACAGATTTAGGACCAATGATGGTGGATGGGTTAGCTTGTACTAAATGTGAATTCTTCGGATCTTGTTATTGCAAATGCAAAACAAAACAACTACCACCACCGGAATTGCGAACTTTCAAATTTTACAAATCAAGATATTTTCATACATGTTGTCCTCAAAGATGTTTCAAATTTCACCCTCTAGATCTTGCTCATTGTCAACGCACCAATTCTCATCAAGATGATTTTTGTACACATATGATAAAAAGATGTAAATACAGATCAGATTGGTATTCCGATCCTGTAGAACCATCAAATGTGTAATTTCAGTTTTACACTCTTTTTTAAAACTTCATTTGGATGACCTTGAGATTTCCCCCCACCACTAGTTCTAATTTTTATATAATATTAAATCATTCCACTTCCAACACTCTAACTAACAACATGGAAAACAAATTTATCAAGTTTGAACATATAATAACTGACAGGGAAGAGATGGAAGAATTGTTTCAAAACTTACTTTCTATCATTGACGAATATCCTATAAGATGGTTTCAGAATTGTAGTTCAATATTTAAATCCTGGTGAATTGTTTTCTTCATCGAGTGAAGAGGATGAAACAACTACTTCGGTTCAAATAATTGAATTAAAAGACGAAGAAGAAGAACTAAACATTTTATTTAATCATAAGCTCAAGGTTCCCCATATAAAAGCCCCCTCCCTAGACAGCCCCCCTCCCTAGACGCCTGCTCAAGGTCACCATTATATAAGCCCCCTCCCTATGCGCCGATCCTCATTCCATCACCGACTCTCCAACAATGAACAACTCTCCATTGGCCCGAATGAATTCTAGTTTTGAAATAAACTCTAAAGAAGAGTTACAAGACATTTTTAATATTTTACAAGAACTTGTAGATAATTTTACAACCATCAAAATGAATTTGGAAATAACATACGATTGTCCTATTTGTGATAAGGTTGAAAGTTTAGACGAAGACAGTTTACTAAATCTAACTCCTGCACCATCTGACACTACTGATGGTAATAATGAAGAGCAACGTCTTTCCCCCACCACTTCTTTATAATTCATCCTTCCCCCCACCACTTCTTTATTTAACTAACATTTCTCCCTTTCACTTCTTATTCCGTCTTCGACTTCTGAACTATCAACATCACTAAAATTTCAAACACTAACACAATCATGATGGATATGATGGATGAAGTTCCCTTCGTAACTAGAATGGAAGAGGATAAATTGAAATTGGAAATTAAACGATTGGAAATGGAACGGGAAAACCAACTTGAAATGTTACATTTGTTCAAGCTTTTCAAATACATCATCTGGGGACTCTGCATTTACCTTCTCATCGTCGTCGGTGTTTGCATTTACAACTCTGTAATTCATCACAAAAGTTCAACTTGTTTAAACTCTGCTGTTGCACATTAATTGTATGTTCACTAATAAAATTCAAAAGTTACTTCAACCTATCCTACTATCACCAACTAGTTCAACTTAGAACTATTTCTGGTGGTAGTTGGGTAGGCTTTTTTAAAACTTACTCTGGATGACCTTGACATACTTTCCAGATCCTATTTATAAATTTGAATTTCAGTTTTAAACTAACTTTTAGTTTTGTTCAACTATTAAGAGTTTTGTTAACACCGTCAAATTTCAGTTTTCAACTAACTTTTAATTTATGTATACTTTTAGTTCAACCCTAGTTACTTTATTCGCAAATTCAGTTCAACCGACCGCCAACGCTATTGCCATCTCCACCCCAATATTTTAAAATTTCTGCCCCCAACACCTGCCCGAACATCTGTTCGGTTTTAAAAATATAAAAGAAAGGTAAAGGAGTGGGGGTGGCTCATGCTCACCAATGCAAAACTAAGGTTTGAGGTTAGAATTATCCATGGCGGCCGCCATGTCTAGTTCAGTTTCACCACATAGAGTCGGCGACCGGTTATTGATCTAAAGGAGTGGGGGAAGGGGTGGTGGGGGAAGGTTGCCGTTTTATAAGCCCTCTCCCTAGGCGGCGCTTCTCATTCGATCGCCAACTTTCAAACGATAAACACCTCTCCCATGGCACGAATCAATTATCCCGCTATCACCAACTACTTCAACTTAAAACTATTTCTGGTGATAGTTGGATAGAATTTTTTAAAACTTACTCTGGATGACCTTGACATATTTTCCGCATCTCAGTTATAAGTTTGAATTTCAATTTTAAACTAACTCTTAATTTTTCTTCAACTGTTAGAGTTTCGTTAACACCGACGAATTTCAATTTTGAACTAACTTTTAATTTTAATTTTATGCGCAAATTCACTTCACCCTAACGCCAACACTATCGCCATCTCCACCCCAACCTATATGGCATAAAATATAACTACAGCATCTCATATATACCCTCTAACCCCCACCGGAAGCTATGTGACATGGCAGCTGGCGCCAGCTGCCGCGGCACGTGGCCCGGTGGGCACGTGGCCGGTTTTAAAAGTGACCAAAACACACTACTCACTTAAATTTGCTGGACAAGAGAAGAAGACTTATTTGTGTCTGACCTTTAAATGGCATTAGGTTGGTGACATTTAATCAATTAAAACTAGCCAGAGGTCAGAGATATATTAACTCCTTTGAAAGGGTATAGAGTTTACTGACCTTTTATAATTTAATGTGTAAAATACACTTTAGTGAAAATGAAAATCTGTTTTTTTTTAATTGGCAGTTAATAGATCCCGTCGTTGTAAATATGCTATCGGTTGAGGAGCCACAAGCTACCATTCATCATTTTCTTATCAGCAGCTGTCAGATAATATAAAGGGTCTACAGAGTGAAAAAACTTAATATTTTCTGAAGAATTGCGAATATAGTATATTTCATAACAAGAGTGGAAAGTGTCTTTTCCGGGCCGAGATCGAGTTTACGCGTGAGGCTTTAGCCGAGCGCGGAATTTCGATCAAGGCACGGAATAACACTTTCTACTCGAGTTATGAACGATATTTTTCATCACACTGTAGATAATTAATAATAGTAATTAATTAAATAATGCAAGTTTAAGAAACCACCTATGGATGCTCAATTGATTTCCGCAGTACAATGAAAACAGTGATTCTGTTTTACACAGCTGATTACATTATTGAGAACAGCTGATTTAGGGAATAATATACTCTTAGCACTGCTAGCGCTACTTGTGTCAGTAATCATAACTAATTACTAGTGTGGGAAAATCAACAGCTGATTTTCCCTCTCTAAAGAGGGAAAACGGTTTTTCTACTCTCTCAGCTGGTGATGAATATAGCTGTTTCCCGTACATTGTGATGAAAAAGATATTAAACTTGTAATACGACTTTTTCACTTAAATATTAAATTTTTAAAATCACTTTCCGTTTTCCGTCGTTTAATGGAGAAGACTTACCTGGAACCTATAAAGGTGGATTTTTTAATTCAATTGTTATCATTCAAGTTTTGTTGCTTTATCATTATTGTTCATCAAATATACTTTTTTTACTTAATGTGTTCCATAATGTCAGAGTAAAATAATAATTATTAGACTTACTTAACGTATTAAAACGTCATTAAACTTTTTGTATAAAAACTATGTATAAAAATAATATCAATTGAAATATTGGAAAAATGTCTTCCTTATTGACATGGCAAAGTTCGGAGAAGAAAATGTAGACATTCAAGACACGTGTCACCAAGATAGTCGCAGGCGATGGCCCAGAGCCAAGTACTAACAATCCACTGAACTGCACACGGCCGGGCTGACTGGAATAGCTGGGATAAGAAAATCAGCGCGGGGAATTAAATTGGTAGAGGGAGCAGACCCGCCCAGGTCCACTCTCGTATGTGCCGCAGATGAGGGAAGGGATCCCTGCAAAGGGGGGGAAGGTGTTGCGTGTAAGAAATCTGTTAAGTTTGAATACTCAAATTATTGTTTGATAAGCAACTAAGCTATTCGCATAAATATATTTAACTGATAATAAAAATAATAACAATCTATAATAATAAAAAATTGTATATTATTGTACACAGATTTTAGCTGTGTTTTGTTTTGAATGACATTTGAAAATCTTTTTGCTCTTGCAAAATAATTTAAAAACTTAATATTAATGTTTTCAATTTCATGAATTACTCAGATTTCTTTTGATTTTAAGTACATAGTCGACTTTGATAATGTAAGTTTTATTTCTTAACATCATCAAACGTATATTTTGTCTCCTAATCAAATAGGTAGCAATAATTTGAGGTTAAACATTAGTCAAATCAAACATGAAGATTCGGTTCTTATTGAGAATTTTTATTAGATTCGATTTTGTTCATGTATTTTATTATATTCAAATGGAACAAAAGAAACAATAGCTCATTTCCATAATATGACAAATGTGATAATGAAATATAATTTTAATCAACATGCAATTGATGTTGAAAATAGTTTAGAAAGGATTTCATATAGAAAACACAAAAGAATTTGGAAAGTAATCCATAAAATTAAATACAGAAATGTTGATTATACTTTTTCAATTTTAATGACATTAATTCTACTTTGTGGGGACGTCGAATCCAACCCGGGACCCTGGCATGACGATATCCATAACGCTGATCATGCAACAGGGTGTGGGACAAGACTTGTTATTTCGAGCACATCCAATGGACTTTATCACACAACGGTGGTGGGCAGAGATGTGAGATACATGATACCTCACTTTCAGTGGCGAGGTGATGAAAGCAGCTTTATGAGTGAGTATCAGTGCCCTGATGATGATGATGATGATGATGATGTACCCCTAGCAGAAGTAAACTTGACACTAGAATTTACAGATACAATGCCAGAAATGTTCCAATTATCAGTTGAACCTTCACAACCTTCTTCTTTGTCTTTATTTGATATAGATAGATACGAGATTTGTCCCAATTGTAATAAAAAATATACTAAAAGAGCCATGAAAATTCATAGAAAAAACTGTAAAGTCAATGGAGGAACTGAAGTTTATTCATCAAATATACAGATGAATTAACGCCAATAAGGTAACGCCAATAAAAGACAAAAAAAAAAAAAAAAAAAAAAAAAAAAAAAAAAAAAAAAAAAAAAAAAACAAGAGATGTGGTTTGAACAACATGAAAACTGTACGTAAAATACCTCCTTATCTAAATACTTCTGAAACAATGTCAACTAAAGCCATCAGAAGTGAATAGCTTGAGTGGATATACAATTTTAATGGAATCTTTCAACATAAACTTTTCAATGGAGGAGCAACAATTTATCTCAGCCTGGAAGTCTCGCTGGGAAAAAATCATACATCTTAACAGATTACAATATGACCTACCCTGTGGCTCTATAGGCGATGGGTTTGTATAAAAGTTAGCAGAAGAATTTTTACTTTTAGCCCATGGTCAAGAATGTTCTGAGCGATTCATATGTTTCATCGCTGTTATATTACAAAGAGTAAAGATGGTAAGACAGGCGAAAGATATTAGAAAATTAACTGAGAGAAGACTTCTAAAATGGACTAATAAATGTTATGACCAATTAATAGATGAAGCAATCCGATGTGATAAGTCCCTAAGATCAAAGAATAAAACAGAATATAGTAATAAAAATGAAGAGTTTATTGAAATTTAGTTCAATAGATTAGTTCAAAGAGGAAAAGTAAAAGAAGCATCACGGATTATCAATCAAGAAAATAAAGGAGGAGTGTTAAGTCCAGTAACTATTCTGGATGATGATGTACGCACAGTAATTGATATACTGGAAGAAAGAAAGAAAGATATGGCACAATGCCTGACCCTGAATTGATGAAGTTACCCAGCCACATGAAGGAAATTCCTAGACTAGAATCGGTTGAGATTACAGCTGAACACGTAGGAAAAGTTGCGAGAAAACTTCATGGCAGCGGAAGACCAGGTAGGAGTACTTCTGAACAGTGGACAGATTTTTTACTAAGACATGGTAAAATAAGTGCGTTGTTAAGAGCTTCAATTGCTGAATTAGCAATGAAGTTAAATGAAGACATTATACCTTGACAAAAAATACAGGCTCTTATGGCTAATCGGCTGGTTGCAATTGACAAATGTCCTGGGGTTGGACCAGTGGGAATAGGAGAAGTGCTCCGCCTCATCTTAGCAAAATGCATAATTCTAGCAGCTGATGATGAAGTCATTCAGATATGTGGTACTGATCAACTCTGTGTTGGATTAAAAGCAGGAATAGAAGGTGCAATACATTTCATGAGAGACGAGTATGAAGAAAAATGTCAAACTAAAGATGACAGATGCATGATAATGGTTGATGCGGACTATGCTTTCAATAGGATCAACAGAGTCCATGCTTTATGGCAGGCAAGAGTTAGATCGCCAAGAGCAGCAAGATTTATTTTTAACACATACCAGAATAAGGCTGCACTGATTATGCCAGGAAGTAATAAAAAATTATATAGCCGGGAAGGTGTTACACAGGGTGATCCACTCTCTATGATATTGTATGGATTAGCCACTTTACCTTTAATTTATGAATTAAAAATGATCCCAGAGACAAATCAGGTATGGTATGCAGATGACTCATAGTGCCAAGGGAAACTGTCTAATGTGATGGAGTGGTGGGAGAAATTGCAAGAAATTGGGCCTAAATATGGGTACTATCCTCAAGCTCATAAAACCCGGTTAATAATTGGATCTGAACCAGAAAATTTTCACCTAGCCAACACGTCAGGATTAGAGATTGTTACTGGAAGCAGTTTTTTAGGAGGATTTATCGGATGTGACAAATCAGAAAAAATGTTTTCATAGAAAAAAAGGTAAATAAATGGATTAATCATGTGAAAAATCTGGCCAATGTACCTGAAAAATATCCAAAATCAGCACATGCTGTGCCACTAAACCTATTCAAGCTGAATGGAATTTTTTTTCAAAGAGTTTTTGAAAGTGAAGACCTTTATTTTAGTCCAATAAAAAATGAAATTGAAATGAACATTTTTCCAGCTTTATTTGGAAGTCATTTAAATAAAAATGAACGAAAAATCCTTCATCTTCAAGTAAAAAATGGAGGAATCGGTATGAATGACCCTACTTCTCAGGGAAGTGCATTGTTCCAAGCTTCAAAAAGAAGTTGTAAATTCATTATTGACTCCTTAAAAACTAATAAAATGATAAATATTACAGAACACGAAGCACTCCTAGTTGTGACAAAAAAGAACTCAAGAGAGGAGAGAAGATTTAAAGAAGAAAAAATTTACAGTCATCTATTCAAAATCTTCCTCCAAAACAACAAAAAATCATCTTGCGTGGAGCGAATCCTAAAGCGAAGCAAAGTGGATGGTTATCATGTATACCGCTAAAATAAATAAACCTAGACCTTTCTCCCCTGGAATTCAGAGACGCTCTAGCCCTAAGATATGGTAAAACCCCTGTAAACCTTCCTCTTTCATGCGATTGCTGTGGTAAAGATTTCAGCATGGCACATGCCCTTAATTGTCGCACAGGGGGGTTGATTATAAAAAGACATAATGAAGTAAGGGACACCCTTGGAGGTTTGATGGAGTTGGCCTGGGGAAACTGTGTTGGAGAACCACTGATCTCTGAGCAAGGGTCGATTGATGCTACAGCAATGAAAGCAGACTTGGCTTGCAGAGGTGTATGGGAGGCTCAGATGGAAGCATGATTTGATGTACGTGTTGTTGACATTGATGCTCCTTCATACTCGAGCCTCCCATGCGAAAAAGTCCAGAAATGCTTCTTTCACCCCGTTAGTCACTTCAGTTGACGGAATGCTAGGAAAAGAGTTTTCCAGACCTTGCTCAGAGCAGTGGCAGAAAGACTGTCAGAGAAGTGGAAGAAACCTTACAGTGTGTTGATAAACTGGATAAGGGTAAAAACCACCTGTGCGACATTAAGGGCCAGTACCATGTGTCTAAGAAGAACAAGGAAGAGGTGGAGGATCCTAACAGAATTTGAAAATGGTGCAGGAGTACCGGCATTTTATTAAATTATTAATTTGTGTACCATAATTTACTTTTTATTCTTTGTAAATTTGTGTATACCTGTCATGTCTATAATATTAATACAAATTCTGGATTTTAACATTAAAACGATGACATTTTTTTAAAACAACGATGGCCACAAATAATTTGGTTCCATTCTTTGTGCAAAGAAGAGGCGCCAGGAGACAGCAGTGGTATCATGAGACAAACCACCAACTATATCATTGAAAGGGTAGATGAGCAACTCTTTAATTGTCAACTTTAATTGTTTATAAATTAACATGACAAACATTGAATAAAGACATTAGGCCTACCTATTTTAAAAGGTAATATGATTATTATTAATACAACGAGCAATGTGCAAGTTTACCGAAAATATATTTTTTTATTAAGTAAAGTTATTATGGTGAAGCACTAATTATAGTGTTTGTGTTATAACTATTTTGCAACACATGTTGTAAAATATACTTCCTGTTTTATATAATTTAAAATAATTTAAACAGTAATCGTTATAATAATGTATAAAATTGATACTAAATAAATATATAAATTATTTTACCCATAGAAATATCTCCTTTATAACTTTTTACTTTTAACTTTTAAAGAAGAATGAACAACATAAACATAAGTTTTCTTATGATTTATATATTTATATGAAATGTGGAATGCTGTATGAATATGATAACAAATACTTCACAGTATATTTGTCTAACTCATTTTGTCTTCCTATTTAAGACAATATTTCACACTCTCGGCCGAGGTCATCAAGGTCATAAGCATCCCCAGTAAATCCACCAATGAGACTCAGACAGATATACGGCCGAGCAAATCAGCCGGAATGCTGCATGCTCATAAGTTCGGATTTGCGAAACATAAAACCTTGTAAAATATTGTCATCTCTGCTGGGTATTGGATGTGCTTAGCTAGTATTCAACTCTTTATGAAAATGTGTGTTGAGATATTTTTTTTCAAAATGTTGAAATGGTTACATTTGAGTAACTTATAATTCTCAAAATAATTAAAATAAATTTATCATTGTAAATATTTTTTTATTTAGTGAAAAAAACAGTTATTATTATTTGTATGAAAATATTATGTTTTAAAATAAACTAAATGCTATTTTAATACAATTCATTGAATTAATTTCTTGGTTTCTTATTATAAATAATTTAAATATAAAGTTGAAAAAAAACTTTATGGTTGACGTAACATATACATGATACTACCCACTAAAGAGTAAAAATAGTGTAAAATGTAATCATTCATGTGTTACAAAATTTATGGTAATTTACAACTTTTTATTTAAGTTCATATTTGTCCAATTCCAGCCTAAAATAGTAATCAAGGTATTATATTACTGGTTATATGGCTGTATTCACTCCAAGGGATGACCTAGATATTTAACTTATACTAAAAATAATAATATGGGTCACCCATCCATGTACAAATAAGTTTACTGATTAAACATACATATTAAATTGTTTATAATTTGGTTACTGTGTACAGATTATTACGCATTACTAATTACATTTAAATGTAAGTGAATCTTAAGTTTCTTAAAGAAACAGATTCTTATGATTACCCGTAAAAATGTTAGAACGATTGATGGACAAAATTTTTTACTTACTGCTATTTGTATTCATGTTCATTTACAGCTGTCTAACTGCTTACCTGCAACAAACAATCAAATACAGTTTTTGTAATTTTCAAGTTGATATAACGTGTAATATTAGCAAGAACATAGATAATATTTATTTTCATGTTTACAGTATTATTTAGTTTTTAAAAATGTCCTTTATCTGATACACAATCATATTAAAGTTATATTCTAGAACAATTTTTTACATGTAAGAACCAAGACTTGTTAATATAAAACTATTACTTTAAACATTTTCTTCAATGCTATTACATACTATTGATAATAACCAATAAATAATTCTGTAATTCATCAAGAATTTTTTTATATATTTAAAAAAAGTATTATTTATTTTTAAAAAGTTTTTTAAAAATTCAAATATTGACCAAGTTTTCTGCATCCCTGACCATAATCCCCCCCTCCCCACCGGAAAAAACGTAATGAACCATTATCGACCCCGAATGACTCAGAGGCCATTCGGGTCCGGCCACTCTGCTCTCATCTCTATTCACGACATAAGCATCAATTGAAATAGCTCGGCGGACCGAGAAGTGTTATTCAGCACCGATCCGTGAGAATTTGCGAGATCATAATATGTAACAATATACTGCAGTCGGGATCGAGTAAAAAAATTACAGTTAATAAAAAAACTGTAATGGTGTTTACTTCTTTTGATTACGCCTTTAAAAGATTTTAAGCATTCAGAAAATGATATCAAATCAAAAAAGTTAGTAGGTACAAATAATCAGTACCTCAGTAATAGGTACCTCGGTGCTTCAGTAGAAAAATATATTTAAGAGACAAACTTGACTGCCGTAAATGTTTTACAAACAATGGTTTTAGTTTATTAGATGTTCAAACACAGTGATTATAGGGTCTGCGTTCCATTGTATATGCAGATGTGAGTGGCCAATAGACAAATGAAATACTGAGCCAATAATGAGTATCGGCTACTGTATAATTAGTAAACTATCCTTTGCTGTTCAGGGTATATAGTAAAATATATGTTGAAACAGTGTGTCTTTAAAACTGCATATGAAATTTTATGTTTACACAGAGCAGTGGGTGTAGTTATAAACCTAATGAATTTTCGAAGCAACAGTTTTCGCTAGTATACCAAGACTGAGCAACCTGCATAACCAATGCTTCTAAACATATACCGAACTACATCTAACTATTGTTCAGAGATGGGAGTGACCAGAAGACTTATAACTGAGCAGGTGATGAGGATTGGCTGCTGTATAATTAGTCCACTGGCCGACTGTTGTTCAGGGTACATAAATGTTGAAACAGTGTGCATTGAAACACTTAGTTCGAAATATTTAGTTTACACAGAGCAGTGGCTGTAATTGAAATACTAATACATTTTTAACCAACAATTAGTATCGCTTGTGTAGTCAATGACCTCTGTGACCTGCATAACCAATGTGTCCAAACATTTACCACCGCACTACAACTACTGAACTAAGCCAATGATGAGTATTGGCTACTGTATAAGAATAATTACTCACATATCCTTATTATGTTGTCCATGGAAATGCTATGAAGTTATATTGACAACCCGGTATTTTTAATATTTTTTGTAAATTACCATCCTGATGGAAACTAATTTATTTTACATACCTAAAATCTTTCAACCTGTATAAATGAGTTCTTACATTGATGAATAACTTTGATCGTTATGTAATCTGTTAATATTTATTTATAAAAACAAACAAAAAATAAAAAAAGTGAATATATATTTCTTAAGAATCTTTTCCCCTCCTTGAAATAAAATATGTACAGTAGGTCTTAATCACTTTTAAATATGAACTTTACTATTCAACTAATTATTTCTCACGGAATTTCAACTCTGCGTAAAGAAAGGATTTCTACATGCATCATCAACAGGCCTCAGATAAATGCTAGTCTCCTCCGTGTGTTTCCTACGCAACTATGACGTCAGCTCGTTAAGTCTTATGCGACCGCCGACATTTAAATATCCTGAGGAGAATATCCAAGCATGCATCCCAGAGTCATTATCTCGAAAGACGCCCGTACACGACACTGACTCAGCGATCGTGTTGGTGTCTTGTAGGTGTTGCGAAAGTGGAGTAGAGACGCCGTTGAATGTCGTTAACATCACTGCAAAACTGGCCAAGCGTCTACTTTATTGTGAACTCAACGACTGCTGTTCTGTTCCAAAATAATAAATACGAGGTATTTGAAAAAACGTTTTTAATAAATGATAATGAAATAATTCCGTGCTTCGTGCGATAGAGTAAAACGAAAATGTTCCAAAGTTTTACATACAAATTTTAATAACTATGTTACCAACAGGCGATGGGCCTTTGAACCCGGAAGTAGCCTACACCGGAAACATCACAGCCAGGACAAGACAGCAAAAGTGGGCGTAGCGAGATGCTAATGTCCCGCCTACTGTTGTTGGGGGCAAGGCTACAATTAGCGGAGAGGATGTCTTCTCATCTCGTGTAAACAAACCATCACCACTGCTGATCGGTGTCTTTCACATGCTAATGTGACTGACGGTTATGTTTTTAAATAATTCAGGTCTAAGGAGATCACAAGTCAGATGTACAGACAATTCTTTCATCGTTGTAATAAACATAAAAACTTACGACACACTTTTTGTTCCTTTTCTACTTTATGCCACTTTTAAAAGTACCTTAAATGCATTTATTGCTTAAATTATAGTTTAGTCATCACTTATAAAATAAAGTAGGAAAGGACTAAATGCTAGGAATGAACTATTTTTTACAGGTAATTGATGTTAAAATGTATCTTTAGCCATTTATTTATAATTATAGATTTATAAGCAGAAGAATTTAAGGTGAAATATATTTTCCCATTACAATAAACAAATAATAATAATTTTTTTAGTTATGAAAATTTCTTTTAAAGTAATACTTAGTAGAGGAGGTTATGTTGGGAACTGCACAAACCAATTTATTTATTGACTTTTGATTTAACTAATGATAAAAGTTAGGATTGAATAAACTAAACACTAACGCAGCAATTATTCAGAATGCAGGGAAAAGCTATAATACTTGTTTTTGGTTTGGGAAGGCTTGACTCATGCAAAGGAGTATTTCCTGGCAATAGTTTAATGACTTTCATCTGCATTTATATTATTAAATCCTTGGTATTTCTGAAAAAAAAATAATAATAAACAGATCTTTCAGACAGGCCACAAGATTTAATTTCCGCAATGCCGAATCGCTTGCAATCCCTCGTCATAAAACTAAGTTTTTCCAGAAAAACAACTTTATTTTCCTCCATAAAATTATTTAATTCCGTTCCTTCCAACCTCAAAACAGTAACAGGCGTGAGCATTTTTAGGAGGAGCCTAGAAACCTTTTTAGTTTCTAAAGAATACTAGTGAGTGCAAGAGTAGGTTACTGATTTGAAATGACCTTTTTTTAATGAGAATATTTTAAAACACGAGGTGGCCCGTGCGCTAATTGCGCATTTTATGATTATGTATGAGTGAAACTCATTTACAGTATGTGAATGTTGATTATGAAGTGACAGAGATCTATTTTTGTTTACTATCTGGCTTTTAAAATTCATCTGAAGGCTGTTAAATTACAATTCACATTTAAGAACTGAATTGTTTACTTTTTTTAGCCGACATTTTGATCTTGTGTTATTTTCAAGTTCAATTAAATACTTTTACTTAACTGTTCCTTCTTTGACGTGAAATGTAATATTTATTTGATATTGTTTTGAATAATTCACTCAACAATGTAACTTTTCTGACAGTGTATTTTTTATTTCTTATAAACTTTGTTTCTAGTGTTTGTTTACATATATAAAGACACGTTTGCTTAACCTTTTTCAAGTGGTTGTATATTCATCTTTTTTTCTCTTTTGTGTTTTGGTTTCTGTTTTGGTTGCTATGCCTCCTAGTCCTGGGAGGGGCAATTCATTTCCACCGGTTTTCGTCCACAAAGCCAATTCTGACCAGTGGTCACGCGTTATAAAGAAAAGAAGGTCTCGCCAAGATGATAGAAACAAAGAAAGTAAACAAATAAGGAAGTCTTCCGACACAGTTCAAGTGAACGATGCATGTGTTACTCAGCCAGAATCCTGCAATGTTGAAGATAACAACCCACATCAAGAAGATTTAACAATGGAAAACGACAATTTGACTGTTGACAACGTCTTCACTGACGATGAAGTAATCGATGGCAATAACATGTCTAATCCTCATTTAGAAACTGACAATTCAATTGAATTGCCCGATTTAACGGCCACTCAAATGGAATCCAAGAAGGATGTTGGTAAACCGCTATACAATGAAAATGATGAAGAGCCATTTATCGTCCACATTGAGAGTCTTCCTGGAGCAGGTAACGTTGGGAATCTTCATCCCCTGAATATAGGCAAGAAAATATTTGGTACAAATGTCGACGGTGTTGAAGAAATTAAACGTTCCAATAAAAATAGGGTTACTTGCACTTTCAAATCAGCTTCCTCAGCCAATACATTTGTGAACTCCACTTTTGCTACGGACAACAATCTTAATGTTTATATTCCATCGTACCAATTAGAAAGGATAGGGTTAGTACGGTACATTGACACTTCTCTAAGTGAGGACGATATTTTAGAGAACTTGAATACGTCCAACGACTTTAAGGTTTTGTCAGTTAAGCGATTAACCAAAACAATGACCGATGAAGATGGTAAGAAGGTAACTAAGCCTATTCCTCTAGTTAGTATTAAGTTTCAAGGAAAACGTTTACCAGACTATGTTTTTATGTTTTATAATAGGTGTGCCGTTGAGCCTTATGTTTCAAACCCTGTTTTGTGCTACAAGTGTGTAAGGTATGGCCACACTTCGAGGAACTGTAAAAGTCAGGTTAGATGCCCTAACTGTCACGAACAACACTTACAAAAAGACTGTACTGCTCAAAATCCATCATGCTTATTCTGTAAGGGCTCCCATTCCTCTTTCAGTAAGTCTTGCCCTGAATATAATGTGCAAAAACAAATTAAGGAAGTTATGGCTTATCGTAATCTTTCTTACAGAGACGCTAAACTATTTTTATTTCCTGATACAGGGAAATATGAATCGTATTCCAATGTGTTAGGTCCCAATTATGACAAATCATTCCCAGCTCTATCATCCACTGCCAATCCTAACCCCCTTAAAGAAAAACTTCCAATCCCTGTTCATCATATCCAGTCTTCAAAGAAGGCTACACTTTCAACTCACCCTAGTAAGTTGCATAAAAATGTCACTTTATTTAAGTCACGTCAATCTCAGCTACCTTCAAGGTATAATAACAATTATTACAAACAATTTCAAAATGAAATAGCTTCTCCTAGTAAACCAGTTTATCTTCAAAAATCACATCAACTTCAACAAGTGTCAAAAAATGACAGTGAAAAATCAGCTGAAACCTTTTATAATATCTTAACTTCATTTAAGAAAAACAAAATCAGTATGGAAAGCGTCATTGAGAAGCTCAAACCCATGATGAATTTCGATTTGGATAGACTCATAACCACTATCGAAGATGGATATTCATCTGGTGAATCACTCTAGGCTGATAACTTTTAATAATCTAGTAACCTATAAATCATTCAATTTAATTCTATTTTTTACTATTATAATGGCTAGTTTGAACAAGTTGAATGTTTTACAGTGGAACTGCAATTCAGCGATATGCCATAAAGGGGAAATAGAGTATTTACTCACAACTCATGGCATAAACATTGCTGCACTTTCAGAAACCAGACTTCATCCTTTTAAAAATATTACTTTCAATAATTATTCTATAGTCAGGGACGACAGGATAAATAGGACTGGTGGAGGCTCTGCTCTTTTGGTAAGAAAAGATATCGAGTATTCTGTTTTAGATTTCGCTTTACCAGGGGAATTTATAGAAAACGAAATCAACATCGTGGGAATTAAAATACTATTTCAACGCAAGTCTGTAAATTTGTTCTCTGTATATGCTCCACCTCACCACAAGTTGACCAATGATTTGTGGTCTTCTTTTTTCAATTCTTTTGGTCATCCACTTATCATTTTGGGTGACTTCAATGCTCATCATATTGCGTGGGGCAATCATTTTACTGATTTTAAAGGCAACAATCTATACAATTTTATTGAGGATAACAATTTAGTGTTCCTGAATGATGGTGCTCCTACATATTTTTGTGGTTTCCCTTTAAAGAAGAGTGCTATAGACTTGACATTAGTTTCACCTACTTTTGGACCTATTTCTGACTGGTCTGTTGTTGAAGACTGGACTAGTAATCAGCACTTACCAATCTTAGTTAGTATTGGGTATTCAGAGGGAATGTACACCCCTCGGGGGAATTCATCCAGAAAGCTTTGGTGTTTTAATAAAGCAAATTGGAAGTTATTTTCTGAAACTGTTGATAATCAATGTAAAGCTATATCTCTTGAAGAACACCCCCTTGTATCTTATGATGAGTTTTGTAAAGTTTTATTACATGCTGCCTCTATAGCTATCCCTGTTTCATCTCCTCCTTCGAAGAAATTTTCACCTTGCTCTTGGTGGACTCCGGAATGTACGGCGCATATTGAACACCGGAGGTCAGCTTTTTCACAGTATAGGAAGAAGCAGACATTGGAAAACTATATTAATTATAAGAAAGTTGCAGCTACAACCCAAAAGTTTATCCAATCCTGTAAAAGGGATCACTGGATTTCCTTTTGTAACCAGATCAACCGAACAACCAACATATCCGATGTATGGGAAAAAGTTAAAAGAATGAAGTATAGGTTTTTGTCAAATGGTAATACTTCAAGAAATTTAAACCATTTTGCAGAGTGCTCCGAAGATTTTCACATCAAGTACTCTCCTCCTTCTGTAGAATTACCAATTCCTTTGTTTAATGACAACAATTTACAACACATTCATTCGGACCTCATTAAAGATTTTAGTATGGAAGAAATTAACTTAGCCATTTCAAATTTAAAAGATAAAACTTGTCCAGGAAAGGATAATGTCCACAACCTATTTTTAAAGCATATTTCACAAGAGGCCATCACAACTCTATTATCAATTTTTAACCAACTTTGGAGCTCAAATCTTATTCCAAGTTCTTGGAAGGAGTATTTAATTGTTCCTATTCCTAAACCAAATAGGAATCCTCGCCTGGCAGAAGGATATCGTCCAATATCAATATCATCTTCGTTGGGAAAACTTTTTGAAAAACTGATTAAATTTCGACTACAGTGGTGGGCAGAAAAAATTTTCTATTCTCTCCTACCCAATTTGGTTTCCGCTGCGGACGAAGTTGTGCAGACAACTTGGCTATATTTTCCACCGATATTCAAATTGCATTTACCGAATCTCAATTCTTAGTAGCTGCATTCTTAGATATTGACGGTGCTTATGATAATGTTAATCTTAACATCCTATCAAAAAGGCTCATTTCCATGAACATTCCAGCGAAAATTGTAAATTTTATTTCTTTACTTTACCAGGAAAGGATTATACACATAAAGAATGGAGGCATTTATTCGGAGGGTAGAGTTACCAGTAAAGGAATTCCTCAAGGATCAGTTTTAAGCCCTATACTATACTCACTTTACTGCAGAAATCTCAGTTTGACTTTAGACCACTACATTAACTTACTCGAATTTGCTGACGACATTGTAATTTATATAAGCCACAAATCTCTTGAAGCGTGCGAAGGACTGCTGAATAACGCTCTTCGTGATCTATCAACTTGGTCAGTAAATAGCGGATTGGAAGTTTCCTCCTCAAAATCAGCTGTTTGCGTATTTTCACGTAAACGTAATCCTGTATCTTGTAGGATACTATACAAACATCAAGAAATTCAATGTAAAGAAGCCCATAAATTCTTAGGAGTTACTTTTGATCAAAAACTCAGCTGGAAATCCCATATCACACAAATATCTCAGTCTTGCTCCAAAAGAATGAACATACTTAGGTCTGTTTCTAGCATGAATTGGGGAGCAGATCCAGCAGTCTTAATAACTTTATATATGTCACTGATTCGATCAGTTATGGATTACGCTTGTTTTATCTTCGGAAATACAAGTAATGAAAATAAAATCATTCTGGATCGTATTCAGTATAGTTCCCTTAGGTCATGCCTTGGTTTAATGAGGTCCTCCATGTAAGGCTATGGAAGTTGAAGCTTGTGTTATGCCTCTAGAAATAAGAAGAGAATTGCTTAGTGACAGATACTTAGCAAAATGCATGTTCCTCCAACTTCAACACCCTCTAAAGAGAAAAATACAAAAACTTAATCATTTAGTAAATACTACTACGTATTGGGAAAACAAAAGAATTCCGTTACTCCTCCAAAGTTATCAAAACTTTATTTGTTGCAATACTCTCGATGTGAATAAGAACAGCTTCTTTCATCCAACTTCTTTCCAAATCGACTACAAATACCTAATTGGCAAAATAGAGCCCTACTTCTTTGACTTGGGTAAAAATAACAATTATGTCAATGAGTGCTTGATGCACGAGTTTAACCGAGCAACACGAGAAATGTGGCCCAACTTTGAATTGCTATTCACTGATGCTTCTAAAAACTTGGAAACTTCATTCACCTCTTGCGCGGTGTTCCACTCCCAGCGAAAATTTCTGCACGCTTTCAAGATTAATTCACTGTTTTCCATTTATTCTGCAGAAGCCATTGCCATCCTTCAGTAGTGGGGTTTGCCCACTCCTGGTCCAGGTCAAGGTCAGCGGTTGTAACTGTTGTAGGGGTAGTAGCGGCTGGGGTTTTTTTGACAGTGATGGGTGGGTTTTGGAAGTGGGTCAAGGTCATCCAGAGGGGGTTTTTAAAAATATATTTATTTAATAAAAACTCATCAGTGATTGGAGAATTGCTTTGTCATTATTTGTAGCAGTAATAGTTATTTTATTACTCTGTATGGGTGAATCCTGCTGTGTGTCCATAATTGGAAAAAAGGAGAGGTCCTAGGTGGTTACAGTGCAAGTTGATAGAGCAGAACAAGACATGTGTCTGAGGAAGAATAATCATATAAACCTGGTAATATAGTGAATAAGAATAATTGGATAGGATCGTCAATAGGTGTAACAAGATTGAAATTTTGATATTTCAGCATTTCAGTTAAGACAGAGTGTAAAATAGGATCAGTAGAAGAAGTATTGCAAAGGTTAGGTCTTGCAAAGTACAATGGGTGAAAACTGAAGTATTTTTTAAGCTTACCCAATGTAGTACGCGGTTTTGAAATTGTGGAGTTAGATTGTTTCTGTAAAATGTGTTTCGTGCGTAAAAGTTTTAAATGTAAAGTGTGCGAAGCAATAATAATATTTAAAGGGGAGATGTGTACTCTCCAAAATTCAGCGAGTATATGACCGGTGCCCGCGATTGTGTCTGAATATATAGAGACTAATTAACATAATAAGCGCAAAAATGTGTTAGAGTAAGTTAAAAAAATGTTTGATAGTGTTTGAGACTTACGGATAGATGTTTACTGTCGCCCTATCGTCATTATAATGGCGCACGCGTGAGGTACCGATGCCGCTTATATAGGGTTGTGTGAACCCCCCCCCCCCCCCTAACCCCCTCCCCTAAGAGAATAAGATAAAAGGGAAGAACTTTGGAGATTTCAATTCTTTGTAGGGGCGGCGGCGTCGCGAAAGGTTCTAGCAGGGGGAAAGAAATAGTTAATAAATTTTTGTAAAATTTTTAAAAATTACCGCTAGTGGTAGAAGTTAGTTAATTATTTTATAAGGGTTTAAGAACTGTGTCGTAGACGATTAATCGCAGTTATATCTAGCATTTGTACAGGTAAAACTTACAGGGTAATAATTATATATTAATATATGGGTGTTAACTGTTTATAGTCCAAGTAGTTTAGTCTAGCAGCAGAAGTTAGTTAATTATTCTGTAGGGGTTAACTTGTATAATAAGTATAAACTAAAATAAAAATAGTAACGCGAGATTATTTGATATATTATATATAAAATAAAAGTGTATTTTTAAATGTTAAGAAATAGTTGAAAAAATGAATGACATAAAAAAAGTTGCACAAGCGTAAGCAATATCCCACCAATAAGTGGATGAGGTAAGAACCAGTGATTGTACGGACAAACATTATAGTGTAGCAATAATTATACTCAATATCACTGTGTAAAACGGTAAGATAACCTCATGACTAAGAGTAGTTGTCATATAAAACTACAAGTGTTGGAAAGGTGTAAGTGCAATTAAAATTGTAATAAAAAATATAGATGTGAAAATGAATATGCAGCTGCGGCTTCCGCGATGGAAAAGGAGCGCAGCTGCCCGTCTAAACAGCAGGTGGTCATTATGTTGAAGTTAGACATATGCGAACTGAGGGTTAGTGCATTTTGCCATAAAATGCCGTCCGGGTAGGTCGTAGACGGTGTATGGAGGGTAAATGTAACATTAGCTATTCGTTTTTAGAAACTAATATGTGAAACACAAGCTTTTACATATTATGTACATAGGTTTTTATTGTTACAGTAAATCAGCAGCACTGGGGAAGTATATTTGTTGTTGAAGTTTGAGGTTAGAATTTTGACTGTTGAAGTGCACTCGGAGGTGTTTACTATTTGAAAGATGTCATCAATATGGAGTGAGAGGGCCACTCGTTCCCGTTTATATAGAGACTCATTAGCATATTAAGTGGTAAATGAAAGTAGTAGATAAATGTAAATTTAAACAAGTACAGTTGTATTATTGTGTGCTGAGTTAATATTTCTTAAGGTGGTGATTTACCATACAAGAGTTTGCAAACAAATGGTGAGCGACAGTTAGAAGGGTGGTTATATAGGGGCGAGGACGGTGGGGAAGTGAGGTAGTAGGGGAGTTGGGGAGGGGTGGTTTGGAAATTTGTGAACTGTGGGTTGACGCATTTTGCTGTAAAATATTATCCGTGTAGGTTGTAGAAGGTGTATCGGGGGTAACTGTAATGTTACTTATTCGTTTGTAGTAATTAATATATGAAACACCAGCTTGGAAATATTATGTAGATAGGTTTTTATTGTTACAGTAAATCAATACCACTAAAAAGTACATTATTTGTACAAGTTTTTGAGGTTACAATTTTGTTGTTGAAGTTTGAAGTTAGAATTTTTTCTGTTAAAGTACACAGACGAAATTGAATAAAAAGAGTAATAGAGTGTATAGATATTGTTTGAGATACTAGGTTTTGTACAATATAGTGGGCTACATGTGAAGTACTTTTTAAGTTTGGTTAACATATTATTTAACCTTGAGATCCGAAGATTAGAATATTTTTGTATAAGTTTTAAGGCCCTTCGTATCAGGTTATATAGAGACTTATTAGCATATCAAGTGCAAAATAAAACTAGCAGAAATGAATCCTATACTATAATATGAGCAATGTTTGAAGGGATGTGTGTTTTACGATCTAAAAATATAGCCGGTAGATTTTGCCTAAACTTTGAATTTAAGAGTGTTTTAGTTGAAAAATAAGTTTAGAAACAGTATCAATCCCAGGAGAAATAGAATTTGGCCCAATTTTTAGTTTTAAAATCGTTATTTTTAACATTGGTCTTATGGGTTGCTATTTTGGTAAGGAAATAACAACGAAAGGTATACAAAAATAAAGGAAATAGCGTGGAACGAGGATTATTTGGCCTGTGTTGTCGTTCACTCCCATAAGCGTGGAACAAGTGTACTCCTGGTTTTTAAGTAGTTTTGATTATATGGTAAAGCGCATGTTAATACTTGAAGATGTGGATTGCACTTTGACAGTTAAGTCAGCAGTTTGTATTATTACTTTGTGTTGCTTTTTCACTCTATAAGACTGGTGTTAAGCATTTTAAGTAAACAATACACAAATACCCCCGT
This sequence comes from Neoaliturus tenellus, assembly GCA_030545055.2. Taxonomy (NCBI): domain Eukaryota; kingdom Metazoa; phylum Arthropoda; class Insecta; order Hemiptera; family Cicadellidae; genus Neoaliturus; species Neoaliturus tenellus. The sequence goes on along the minus strand of CM061531.1, from coordinate 282,219,636 downwards.
CGCAGCAGACCTGCGTACTCAGCAAATTTCCAATGGAATTTCAGATTATTTACTTTCCCCATAAAAATTCCATAGGATAGAGTATGTAGGTTTTCTGCCCTTGGGTGTTGTTAGAAAATGGATCTTAATCAATAATTGGTGAATGTAAACACAAAATTGTATCAAACTCTGGCAATTTGTTATTTTCCTCATAAACCCCGTGGGGGTGAGTATGTAGGTTTGCCGCCATTTATGGGTTTTGTAGCAAGTATAAGTTAAACCTTATATAGATAATGTACATACCAAATTTGATTAAGTTATATCAATAAATAAGCAAGATATAGGGGTTTCTTGATTTCCCTTAAGAATAACATGGAAAACACATTTTTGGATTTGCCCCGTAACCAGTTATGCTATGATAAAAATTCAAAATACCAAATTGTTTGTTTTTTAAGCTCTTTTAATTGGTTTCAGTTAAAATTGATGAATTAAAAAAATTAAGGTTCAAAAATGCCGAAAACTCATTTTTGACCCCTTTGAAACCCCATAAAACCCCGATCCCATAACTCGACAATGGTGGTTCGCGAACTCATGAAAATAGACCTGGTCTTACACCTCCATACCAAATTTAATCAAAATAGGAGGTCTCCTTTAAAAGTTATCAGTACCACGGACACACACACACACACACACACACACACACACACACACACACACACACACACACACACACACACACACACACACACACACACACACACACACACACACACACACACACACACACACACACACACACACACACACACACACACACATATAAGAAAATGAACGGACGGTGTTTTTGGCTTCTGGGGACCTCAAAACAAAAAAGTATCATGGTCCCGGGCTTAGGTCTTACCATGGCTACTACCGTAATAGCATATTCCCTATAGGGAAATTCGCTAAAATATTGCCAAGGACCACGAAATAATAATTCGTGGTCTTATATTAATATTATTAGAGATTCTATGCATACATAATACTTTCAGTCTAAGTATATATTTAAGCATTTGGATTATGAAATCTATATATTTAAAACAGTAACGTCATCTTTACAGTTGAAATAACAAAAAATAAACAAACTAATTTTTTTTATCCTCTAAAGCGAAGCCAAACCGTTATTCAAGAAATCTTCCGCCCTTACCTACAGTGAATAGTACAGAAAAGTTAGCCTGGAACAATGAACAACTTTTTAACAGTGTTTTAATAGAGGTTAGGAATATTTTTTAAGTTTTTGGTGTCGTTGGATAGGGTTTGGTTTGTAGTTGTTTCCGCCAAAACCTGATGAGAAGTGGACTGAAAATAAAGTCGCAATCCACCATTGAAATCTCAAAATTTTCCTTTTAATAACATTGGGATTGAATACAACATTTTAAACATTTTTTAATAATCAGCTGTAAATATGTTTAATTTTGGTGATTCAAAAGATTCACAATAATGAATATACATATATATATATAATTGGTAATTATAACCTTTCATTCTACCGAGACACCACCGTATGACCTTTTTCAAGCTAAATGAATAAATGACGTCGCTGCAAGTCTTTTTTCTAATGCAAGAATCTAAATTCTGTTAAAAACGCGATTTATGCTACCTTAGATGTGTCTCACTAAGCCACACTAAAAATGCTTTCCTGATCATAAGTAAAATACGTATTTCCTTGTTATTAATTGTGTCAAAATTTCACCCGAATTATAATGGTAAAGTCATTTCTAGAATAGGTATTTGCACTAATGGGTTTGACACAGTAAAGACAACATGTACTATTCATGTGTTCTTCTGTTAATATCCACTTTTTATTAAACAAAGAAAACTATGTTTGACACAGTAAAGACAACATTTACTATTCATGTGTTTTAGCGAATTTCCCATAGGGAATAAGCTATTACCGTAGGTCTCATGGTAAGACCTAAGGCCGGGACCATGTTAATTTTTCCATTTTTAGGTGTCCAGAGACCAAAAATAATAGTCATTAAAATTTATTTATATATATGCATATATGTATGTGCCCCTAGACACGATAACTCTTTTAAAAATGGTCCGATCAACACCAAATGTGGTAGGGATGTGTAATCCTACATTTGTTTGGATGAGTTCGTAAACCAGATATATAGATCTACCGGAAGGGGTAGTTTTGGGGGGTTTTGTACCCCAAAAATGTTTTTTTTTTGCATTTTCTTGTGTAATTTTTTTAAATTTATTTTTTTATTTTTACCATTGGATTAAGCTAAAAAAACACACACACACAATTTATAATTGAAGCTTTGCTCTATCTTTATTGGTTACCGAGATATTAAAATGTCTAAAGACAGTACATTGCTTTTGGGGGCACCAATGTTAATCTTATGGAGAATTGGGATGTGTTACTATTTCACTCAGTAACCAATATTCACTGAGAAATCCAGCTTTATTTGGTTGAGATGCATCCATTTATGATAAAAAAAAAAAAAAAATCTTGGTTTTTGTGATTATCATGGCAGCAAACCTGCATACTCTTTTCCCATGTTTATCATATGGAGAATAATCAAACTTCTTTAGCAATGGACAGATATTGATGAAACTTAGTATATAGCTTCATATGGTCGAAATAATTTTTTTTTTATAATAATAACCTACTTTTAGTGTTCCCCGTGGCAGTATACCTGCATACTCTCCCTATATTTATCATAAGGAGAATAGGCATTTATTTCTACATTTATCAGCATTATTTTATTTCGTTTATAGTTTTATGTGGTGAAATCCAACATTACTAATTTGGAAATCCTCTGAGTACGCAGGTCTGCTGCGACGGGGAGTATTTTTTCTATTAATATCCACTTCAATGTCTTTAATTAAATAAAGAAATGAATCATACTCTAGTCTACCTTCGTGTGACCTATTAGATACAGAACATCGCGTCTTTTTTTTTTAGGTTGATTATATAATTGCGTAAGCTATTTTTGAGCCTCTAAGATTGCCTAGAGAACTTTAGGTTACCTTGACAAGAGCAAAATGAAGTGTAAAGTACTTTAAAATTATTGTAAAACACAGCATAGTACAGAAAAAAACTCATTTGAAATCCGAATACGCTAATTGTCTAAACATATGACAACCGTTTGTAGCATTATTTTTTATAGAAACTAAGATGGAATTCCCAGTTATGAGGCTGGAAGTAATTAGAATGTATTGTAAACGTAAGCTGGAATCCTTAATTTTTTATGGTTATAAATGAGGCAAATTGGGCATAAATAATACTTAAATACCACCTATCATCTAACATAAAAATTACCATTTATAATAAAAGTAATAATTTATTATTTGATAATAAATTATCAAATAATAACCCGTCGCAGCAGACCTGCGTACTTAGCGAATTTCCAATGGCAATCATTACATATAAGTGTACATAACACATTTAAACACACACTATGAGTCTTTACATAAATGTGTGATATCAAATTTCATGATGATCAGACAATTATTTTATACCGACCTTACTGGTTAACGAACTCATCCAAAAGAATCTAACTTTACATGCCTGTACTAAATTTCTTGATGATCAGCCGATTTTTGCACTAGTTATCGTGTTCACAAACACTCAAAATTGAAAATTTTATTTCCCATATAAGAACATGTTAAATTTTTTAGTAAATCGTTATTTGTGCAGTTTTAAATGTGTTTCCGACAACTAATCACTTCGTATCCAGAAAGTACACATAAAAAGCCACAACTTAATATATAAAATTATGTAATCGCAGAGGTGTCCCTACAACGATATAAACGCCAGCTCCCATGAAAACGACGGCAATAGCTTATTTCCAAATAAAATTCGCTAAAATTAAACAAATACCATCATATTACTAGAATACAGGGTTCTTTAAAGCCAAATTAAGCTAAATTCGCTTTATTTTAGTCAACTTTACCTTATTTTTACCAAGATCTAAATGCCCTGTGGATTTTTTCCATTATTTATCTTTTACTAAAAATAAGTTAAATATGGTTGTGGTTATATGATACTAGGAAATGTTTGTGTGAACATTATGTAATATTCAGATCAATAGTCGGCTTGGTTAACAAAAATCAACTAGCTAGGAACTTAAAACATTTTTACGAGCAAAACAAAATTACTATAACATTATCATACCCTACTTCTTATTATTACTTTACAAATATAATTAGAACCAAAACAATAATCGTATTTAATTTATAAATAAAACTTATATTACGGTTGGACTTTAGAATTCATAGATGAAATCATATGAAATAAAACTTTTAGTAATAAAATAACTATCAGTTAAAAGGAAAAATTTAATCTAGGCTATGATTAAAAACTCAATTCGTCTATAAAGCATTTCCTATACTTTCACACCTCTCTCCAATAATAATCCAAACTACACCAGTAATTTAATAAATTTTTATTGGGTTAATGTGATTAATTAAACCACATTTTTATAAATTGACCAAAAGTGGTCGTTTTGCAACAAAATAAAAAACATTTTTAATTCCTTTGGAATTATATAAAGAGCATAAATAGTTATTGTTGAATCGATGAGTTGAGAAACAAACAGACATCTGTCGCGGTGTACATGGGTTCCACCTGGCATGAATCAAGGCTGACGCAGAGGGGTTGTAATGTGTTGTGTAAGTTTTCCACCCGTTGGCTCGACATAGAAAAGTGGGGATATACACGGGTGGGGAGTTTATAAAAGAAAGATTGAGTTGTTCGGAAGCTCTTTTGTTTGCGGGACTTTGGCGTAGAGGGTATGGTATATTTATTGTATGAATATGGTATATTGAGATTGTAGAGGGTATGGATATATTTATTTGATAAAAAACCAAGTAGAGATACTGGACAAAGTTAAAAGAAAAAAAATATTTTGTACTAGAAAACATTTCCAGTCTTGTTTTAGATTTATTTTATGTAACTTTGAGGGGCGTTTTTTTTTTTTTTTTTACTTTAAATACCAGTTTCCTATTATGAATACGCAGTTTTTAAGCCTAAAACGTTTTAAAACACAACACGTATTACAAACTGCTGCTAAACCTTTCAAAGTCAACAAAGGTTTATTTTTATATCTTTTTAATAAAGATAAAAAAACCCCGTTTGCACGTACCTTGGGTAACTGGTAATGTGAAAAGATAAAGTTATTTGTAAAGTTAAAGTTATTGTGTTATTGTTATAAGTGTAGTGTTAAAGTTATTGACTTTAAAAAAGTTCTTGTGCGTCCTTAAATACCTTTTTGTATTCAAATCCAAGTATATGAATAAAATTAGAGTTTTGTTTGTATATTGCTTAAAATCTTAAAATTTTTGTTATTTTTACTTTATAAATTAGCTGAGTATGCAGGTCTGCTGCGACGTTGGTATTTACTTTTCATGCATCGCAGAATCCAAAAGAGGTGTGATCTAAATTTCTTTCCCTCTGTCTCTCTCTCTTTGTCTGTAACGTTCATTTTGGGTGATTAAAGATATTCACAATATTAAATTGGTCGGATGCCATTGATTTAGAGCTAAAAGTAACATTTGTATTGTATAAAAATAAATTGCTCGATTTCGAGCAAAACGTATACTAGTGTTTAATAAAACTGCAACAAAAAAATTAATAGAATTAACTTCTAAACCAAATGACAAATGAATGTAACCAGATTTTGACAAATGTGCCTGGGAGCTATTAAGCATAAAACTTGATATCTAGATACTTTTAAATAAACAAACTAATGGTGATATATTCAATTTCTGAAAGCATTCATATAATTCGGTTAATACACTGTACACACCCCATGCAAAGAACAGGTACACAGCTATAGTCATGAATTAAAATTCTAAAAGTTTTAACATTAGTCTTATCTATCTTCTTATTTCTACTTTTACATGGGTTTCGTCTGTTACATCCCTTTTTCTCTCGACCTACTGAACCGATTTTTTAAGATTGAGGTGTCATTTTAAAGCTTAGGATGTAACGCAGTGACGAATCGTAATTAAAAAGGTCATATTGTTTCGGGCTTCGCCCTTGTGGCCTTTGATTTATTCCTAGATTGCGCTTTAAAATGTTGGCCAACTTTTATTGCAAGTTCTTTAATGTGAATTGCAATTTGTTACCTTCAGATGAATTTAAAAGTCATATAGTAAAGAAAAATAGATCTATGTCACTTCATAATCAACATTCACGTACAGTAGGTGAGTTTCACTCATACAGAATCATAAAATGAGCAATTTGCGCACAGGCCACCTCGTAGATTTTAATACCGAAACAAAATAATTCATATAAAACAGCTAAATATACAAATCCATTATAAATATTTGTTTCTTCTTTGTAACCAGTATATGAATTAATGAATAATGTTATATTGGAAAATAATATATTCATTTTTAATAGTACTTTTTACTTTTGATCATGCATATTTAGTTAAATTTAATTTTATTAAAAGGATAGAACCAATGAGCAATTTGTACAATTGCGAGTATTAAATTTTAAAATAAAAAATGAACGGCAAATTATCAAATCAGCTGTTAACTGCAGAGGTAAAATCCAAATTTTTCTCATACTATGATGCAACACCTTTAGGCCTACATTAAAAATCCTTAAAGGAGAATAAGCACATAAGGAGGAGGACAAGGTTGCCATAGAGGCGAATAAGCAGAGCTAACGACCTTGTTTTTTAAATAAACAATCATTTTTAAGCTTAGAATTTTAGAGCACAATTTGTAATGACAAATTGTGCTCTAAATACCAATGGGTATTACTATGACTACAATAAAAAGTACAAGTTTACCAGGCAAATTTTCGACCCCCAAGTACTATTATTCCGGTAAGGTAATACGAGTTAAGATATATTTATATGCATGTTTACACACGGATCTCAAAAACTGCTCAAACAATTTTTCTACAAACTTAGCAAATAGGAGGATTTAGTTATTTGATAAAAATAATATAAACACAGGTCTCTTTGTCTAAAAAAAAAACCACATTTTAGCAAATTTCCCTATAGGGAATACGCTATTACGGTAGTAGCCATGGTAAGACCTAAGCCCGGGACCACTTTACTTTTTCATTTCGAGGTTCCCAGAAGCCAAAAACACCATTCGTTCATTTTCATATGTGTCCGTGGTACTGATAACTTTTAAAGGAGACCTCCTATTTTGATTAAATTTGGTATGGAAGTGTAAGACCAGGTCTATTTTCATGAGTTCGCGAACCACCATTGTCGAGTTATGGGATCGGGGTTTTATGGTGTTTCAAAGGGGTCAAAAATGAGTTTTCGGCATTTTTGGACCTTAATTTTTTTAATTCATCAATTTTAACTGAAACCAATTAAAAGAGCTTAAAAAACAAACAATTTGGTATTTTGAATTTTTATCATAGCATAACTGGTTACGGGGCAAATCCAAAAATGTGTTTTCCATGTTATTCTTAAGGGAAATCAAGAAACCCCTATATCTTGCTTATTTATTGATATAACTTAATCAAATTTGGTATGTACATTATCTATATAAGGTTTAACTTATACTTGCTACAAAACCCATAAATGGCGGCAAACCTACATACTCACCCCCACGGGGTTTATGAGGAAAATAACAAATTGCCAGAGTTTGATACAATTTTGTGTTTACATTCACCAATTATTGATTAAGATCCATTTTCTAACAACACCCAAGGGCAGAAAACCTACATACTCTATCCTATGGAATTTTTATGGGGAAAGTAAATAATCTGAAATTCCATTGGAAATTTGCTGAGTACGCAGGTCTGCTGCGACGGGGGTATTTGTATATTGTTTACTTAAAATGCTTAACACCAGTCTTATAGAGTGAAAAAGCAACACAAAGTAATAATACAAACTGCTGACTTAACTGTCAAAGTGCAATCCACATCTTCAAGTATTAACATGCGCTTTACCATATAATCAAAACTACTTAAAAACCAGGAGTACACTTGTTCCACGCTTATGGGAGTGAACGACAACACAGGCCAAATAATCCTCGTTCCACGCTATTTCCTTTATTTTTGTATACCTTTCGTTGTTATTTCCTTACCAAAATAGCAACCCATAAGACCAATGTTAAAAATAACGATTTTAAAACTAAAAATTGGGCCAAATTCTATTTCTCCTGGGATTGATACTGTTTCTAAACTTATTTTTCAACTAAAACACTCTTAAATTCAAAGTTTAGGCAAAATCTACCGGCTATATTTGTTAGATCGTAAAACACACATCCCTTCAAACATTGCTCATATTATAGTATAGGATTCATTTCTGCTAGTTTTATTTTGCACTTGATATGCTAATAAGTCTCTATATAACCTGATACGAAGGGCCTTAAAACTTATACAAAAATATTCTAATCTTCGGATCTCAAGGTTAAATAATATGTTAACCAAACTTAAAAAGTACTTCACATGTAGCCCACTATATTGTACAAAACCTAGTATCTCAAACAATATCTATACACTCTATTACTCTTTTTATTCAATTTCGTCTGTGTACTTTAACAGAAAAAATTCTAACTTCAAACTTCAACAACAAAATTGTAACCTCAAAAACTTGTACAAATAATGTACTTTTTAGTGGTATTGATTTACTGTAACAATAAAAACCTATCTACATAATATTTCCAAGCTGGTGTTTCACATATTAATTACTACAAACGAATAAGTAACATTACAGTTACCCCCGATACACCTTCTACAACCTACACGGATAATATTTTACAGCAAAATGCGTCAACCCACAGTTTACAAATTTCCAAACCACCCCTCCCCAACTCCCCTACTACCTCACTTCCCCACCGTCCTCGCCCCTATATAACCACCCTTCTAACTGTCGCTCACCATTTGTTTGCAAACTCTTGTATGGTAAATCACCACCTTAAGAAATATTAACTCAGCACACAATAATACAACTGTACTTGTTTAAATTTACATTTATCTACTACTTTCATTTACCATTTAATATGCTAATGAGTCTCTATATAAACGGGAACGAGTGGCCCTCTCACTCCATATTGATGACATCTTTCAAATAGTAAACACCTCCGAGTGCACTTCAACAGTCAAAATTCTAACCTCAAACTTCAACAACAAATATACTTCCCCAGTGCTGCTGATTTACTGTAACAATAAAAACCTATGTACATAATATGTAAAAGCTTGTGTTTCACATATTAGTTTCTAAAAACGAATAGCTAATGTTACATTTACCCTCCATACACCGTCTACGACCTACCCGGACGGCATTTTATGGCAAAATGCACTAACCCTCAGTTCGCATATAACTTCAACATAATGACCACCTGCTGTTTAGACGGGCAGCTGCGCTCCTTTTCCATCGCGGAAGCCGCAGCTGCATATTCATTTTCACATCTATATTTTTTATTACAATTTTAATTGCACTTACACCTTTCCAACACTTGTAGTTTTATATGACAACTACTCTTAGTCATGAGGTTATCTTACCGTTTTACACAGTGATATTGAGTATAATTATTGCTACACTATAATGTTTGTCCGTACAATCACTGGTTCTTACCTCATCCACTTATTGGTGGGATATTGCTTACGCTTGTGCAACTTTTTTTATGTCATTCATTTTTTCAACTATTTCTTAACATTTAAAAATACACTTTTATTTTATATATAATATGTCAAATAATCTCGCGTTACTATTTTTATTTTAGTTTATACTTATTATACAAGTTTTATGTAATTTATTTTTTCAACTATTTCTTAACATTTAAAAAACACTTTTATTTTATATATAATATATCAAATAATCTCGCGTTACTATTTTTATTTTAGTTTATACTTATTATACAAGTTAACCCCTACAGAATAATTAACTAACTTCTGCTGCTAGACTAAACTACTTGGACTATAAACAGTTAACACCCATATATTAATATATAATTATTACCCTGTAAGTTTTACCTGTACAAATGCTAGATATAACTGCGATTAATCGTCTACGACACAGTTCTTAAACCCTTATAAAATAATTAACTAACTTCTACCACTAGCGGTAATTTTTAAAAATTTTACAAAAATTTATTAACTATTTCTTTCCCCCTGCTAGAACCTTTCGCGACGCCGCCGCCCCTACAAAGAATTGAAATCTCCAAAGTTCTTCCCTTTTATCTTATTCTCTTAGGGGAGGGGGTTAGGGGGGGGGGGGGGGGGTTCACACAACCCTATATAAGCGGCATCGGTACCTCACGCGTGCGCCATTATAATGACGATAGGGCGACAGTAAACATCTATCCGTAAGTCTCAAACACTATCAAACATTTTTTTAACTTACTCTAACACATTTTTGCGCTTATTATGTTAATTAGTCTCTATATATTCAGACACAATCGCGGGCACCGGTCATATACTCGCTGAATTTTGGAGAGTACACATCTCCCCTTTAAATATTATTATTGCTTCGCACACTTTACATTTAAAACTTTTACGCACGAAACACATTTTACAGAAACAATCTAACTCCACAATTTCAAAACCGCGTACTACATTGGGTAAGCTTAAGAAATACTTCAGTTTTCACCCATTGTACTTTGCAAGACCTAACCTTTGCAATACTTCTTCTACTGATCCTATTTTACACTCTGTCTTAACTGAAATGCTGAAATATCAAAATTTCAATCTTGTTACACCTATTGACGATCCTATCCAATTATTCTTATTCACTATATTACCAGGTTTATATGATTATTCTTCCTCAGACACATGTCTTGTTCTGCTCTATCAACTTGCACTGTAACCACCTAGGACCTCTCCTTTTTTCCAATTATGGACACACAGCAGGATTCACCCATACAGAGTAATAAAATAACTATTACTGCTACAAATAATGACAAAGCAATTCTCCAATCACTGATGAGTTTTTATTAAATAAATATATTTTTAAAAACCCCCTCTGGATGACCTTGACCCACTTCCAAAACCCACCCATCACTGTCAAAAAAACCCCAGCCGCTACTACCCCTACAACAGTTACAACCGCTGACCTTGACCTGGACCAGGAGTGGGCAAACCCCACTACTTCCTTCATTCATTATATTATATAGAAAACCTCTCTTCGAAGTCGTTTGTCATTTTGTCAGATTCTAAAAGTGTTTTAATGGCTTTAATGAACAATCAGCTTAACTTCAATTCTTCACCATTTATTCTTCAAATTAGGAAAAAATACTTTGATTTGAGTTCAAACGGATACACTATAAAGTTTGCCTGGATACTTTCTCATATTGGAATAACGGGTAACGAAATTGTTGATAAAGCAGCAAAAACCGCATGTTCAGAAAACCACCTCTATTGTCCCTCATTTTTTGACATAAAGAAGCTATTTAAAGCAAAGGCGCTAAAAAATTGGCAAAATGATTGGGACTTCCATTCAAAATTTAAAGGAAACCGATTATTTCAATTGAAAAAATCTGCTTCAAGTGCTCCTTGGTTTAAGTTTTCTGCTCAACCAAGAAAATTCATAACAACTATTTGCAGAATGAGAATTGGCCATACTTATACTAAAATGCATTTGTTTAAAATTAAAGTGATTCAAGATCCAAACTGTGAATGTGGCGAAGATGAGGCAAGTTTGGACCATCTGATATTTGCTTGCCCTTTGTGTGACGTTAATTCAAGAAATTCTCTTTATGAAGTGTTGAAAACTCTTAAAGTTCAATTTCCTGTAAATTTAATGACTTTACTTTATGACATGGATGACAAAGTTTTGGACGAAATTTTCAAATTTATAGTGTTTAACAACATTTTCTTGTAATTGCTCTTAAGTACTAATTTGTATCTCTATTTTGTTGTAGTGGGCCTAACATGGTTTTAACCTAAAGCCGAAATAAAGAAAAAAAAAAAAAAAAAAAAAAACATTTAAGAACTTGCAATAAAAGTTGGTCAACATTTTAAAGCGCCCTCTATAAATAAATCAAAGGCGAGGGGGGCGAAGCCCGAAACGAAATTACATTTTTAATTACGATTCTTCACTGCGGCATATCATAAGCTTTAAAATGACACCTCAATCTTAAAAATCGATTCAGTAGGTCGAGACAAAAAGGGACGTAACAGACGAAACCCTTATAGAAAGAACCCTTATAAGAAGATAGATTTATAATGTTTATTTTGGTAGTTTTTGTACATATGTGACATTTGTCAATGCTATAGAATTAGTCGGGTGAAAATAAAGCACTGATTACCGAATAGTAATTAGGATGAGGTTTTTAAGTACAAAAAAGTAGTAGTTTACTAACCTTCTCCTTTCTTTCCATAAATATCGTTGCCAAGAATGTTTGATAGTAGCTTTGGTCAGATGACCCAGCCGGGACCTTCTCGTGGGTGTCGAGCGACGAATGGACGGGGAGAATGGCCCCGCATATTTTTAAGAGCTCAGGTTTAGTTTTGCGGAACCAATGAATAATAGTCTTGTGACACGTGGGCCGTGTGATCCCACGTAGTAGAAATAATACTTCCTATCATACATCTCACTGGTAATTCACATTTTCCAAAAATTCTAAATAGGTTAGTTTAACGTTTATTCATAATTACTTCAACAGTTAATATTTTACATTTTTAGAAAATGTGTTAGTCAAAATTATTACCTAGATAAACCATATTATGGTCTCAGTCGACTCTTTAATAACAAGGAAGAATAGAAAATAGAGATATACATGGCTTTTTGGAAGGATTTTAGTAAAAATGTTGGATTAGTGGTCTTAATTTTTTTTACATTTGTTTTTAAAAGTCTTATTGATAATTTAAATATTAAGAAATCAATTTATCTGACAAAGGGTTTTTCTTCTGCTGGATTCTAGTTGTTCTTCAATGAATAGAAATTACAATTAACTGTCACTAAATAATCTACTTTATGTCATATAACTTTTATTTAGTCGAATACAGGAAAATTATAAATTTTAAAGATGGCGTTAAAAGATAATATAGGTATGTGATATTTATAGCTTGAATGTCCAATGTACATTAAGAACTTAATGGGGTATAAAACTCCATAGCCAAGGAACACAGTGACCATAAACTGTCCAGTGTGAGATCCCGGCCATTAAATGGCTAAAGACGGGCAAACGGTTAAAGATCTTATCTAACTGAAGGTGTGAGGTTCAAGCTATTCGAAAATAAAGCCAGTCTAAATTTTATACCAAAGATATCTAATAACTCGACCCTGACGAAAAAAAGTACAATGATTTTTTTCTATTTAAAACCTTTGATTTTGATTAAAGCTTTTTGAAATAAAAAATGACAAAAATTTTATTTCTATGTATATTGGTAAAATAAAAGATATAAAAATGGCCACGAGCCCCCGAACATTTTCCAAAATCCTTAGGATAAAAAATTATCCATCTCTCTATCTTTTTAATATTTTAGCCATACTTCTATGTGTCAAATTTAAGAGTTTCTAGATCAAGTCTTTGCTTAACATTTTTAAAAAGCTAAATCAGCAATTCTTACCTAAAGTGATGAACAAACAACAACTAAATTATATCATAACTTACCGATGATAAGTTTTAAGTTATCTTTGTTACGATATCATGTTTCTTTGATGAATTTTATTATAGTCTTCTTAATATCACACAGGTATGACAATTTTATCATAAATGAATGACAAATGGTTTTGAAATTAAATAAAAATATAAAATGTAATTCAATTTTGGCCCTCAGAAAGTAGTTTGATGAATAGTCACTTTTCAATGATATAGGAATGCCATAAAATTTCTAAGAAAAGTGCTACTTAAGCACAAGTGTTTTCTTTTAGTACCTAAAAGATAGGTATTTGGGTTCAAGAAAAAAGAAGCTGTGTAAAACTAAAATACTGATAATAGCTAATTACTTACTGTGTTCTTATGTTACAACTATTTATAGACTTCTTTATTTGGTTTGATTACAAATTTTCAAAAAGTAACTAACTTTTTGTTAGTACTTTTTGTTGGTATTTTAGTTAAATTAGCACATCTCAAAATCACCAACCCTCCGAGACGTCAGCCCACCACAGTGATCATCTCACCGTGAGGTGTGTCTCGCCAGATCAGTCACGAGGGTTGCGACCTCAGTAGGGTGAAAGAATCCAAAAGAGTTAAGGGGTAAAATTTTATTAGTGAAAATAATATAACAGCATATAATTATAACATGTACGTTTCTAAGTTACAAGAAATATTAGTTTACAATAACATGTTTTTGTTATCATATTCGTTCTTGATAATCAATTAAAAAAATATATAAAAACTACAAAAAACAATAGTTAAAGATTGTTTTTAGAAAAATTATTAAATAACTTTATATGATTGAATAATATATGAATATTACCTGACTTATATGAATGAATAATTGTATACAAATGATAATTTAATGTTTAAAATGTATATAAAAATAGCTAAGTGCTATAATACAGTTCCGTAAATTAAGCTCACAATTTATTTTTGTAACGTATTTCTTTTACGTAACTTAACAGTGTTTAAATGTGGTTTTAGAAAATATGCTGTTTATTTACTTTTAAATACACAAAACTCGTAACCGAGACTAACCAAACAAATACCAAGCCTCTGCAATTCACATTTGTACCGTCATTAACTTTGGCGACTGTGACGATCATGAGAGGAGGTAGGCCTACATGTGCAAGCAGCCCCAGTGTTTACCATCACCAATATAAGAGGGGAGATGTTATCGCCTGATTGTCACCCTCCTGGGAGAGGGGTCTTGTAGGAAGCGCTGAGGAAATGGTTTTAAAACATCACACACGAATATATTACACTGTTAATAGTGTCTTTCCTATCAATAAGGATGACTCATTGTTAAACGATTGTTGCAACGATAATTTTTATATTTTATTAATATAGTAGTAAAAAAAAATATGTACTTTGAAACATTCTAAGTATACTATTGAAGGTACTATTTTAGCATAACACATAGAATAACACGTGGGTTGCGTTGTTTTCCTCTCCAAACTAAGACAATTTATAAAAGATTAAGTTAATAAAGTTTTCAACTACCTTAATTTTAAGAGTTTACTTTAAGAGGGAGCTAAGAGGACATGACTTTTGAACACCATACAGTGCTTTATCTGCGACTTATTTTCCCATTTTGAGACTTTATTTTTAGCCCAATAAAGGATGGAGGGGTTTTTAAATAAAATATAAAGACTTGTGCTATTTTATTTGCATTTTGGTTTTTTAATATTTTGAATTAAGCTATAATTTTTCGAAGGTAATCAACTTTAGACCATCGTAACTTAATTTGAATTCAAAATATAAAAAATGAAAAAGCTAATCAAGTGGCCCATGTTTTTAACTTTGATTTAAAACGACTCCCATCTTTATTTGCCTTTAAAGGCGCAAAATGGGAGCATGTGAAACATTGCACAATGAATTTTCGATCCGCGAGACCCCGGAATCTGACACCTTTTATCGAATAAAACTGCTGGGCGTCAAGCTATGAACGTGGTCAATGAATAGCATGTATTGATTAAAAGGCCAATTTTCCTTGGCAAAATCTCCTCCTAAAACTTCATCTAGCTGTGCCTTGAGTCTCACAAGTACCGAAGTGCATAAGCCTTTATTTAGCCACAGTGTTTTACACCGAATACTGAATATTGTTTCTCGCTCTCAGTTTGGTTGTGACCAATGCGAAACATATTTTAATAATTTTCACAACGGCCAATGGACTTCGCAAGCAAAATAATCAATCTATCCCTTTAGCTACCTCTTGAGATGACCATTTTTTTAACATAATAGCTTAATATGGATTCAAAATATAAAAAATCAAAAGACAAATGAAATAAACGAGGTATTTATCTTTTTTTTTTTTTTTAACCCTATGATGATTTTATCTGACTTAAAATAGAGGCACAAAATAAACAAAGGGCAAGCACTGCATGACATTCTGAGAAGAGCCCTTTCACCTCCTCTTAAGTGAAATGACTATGATAGGCTACTAGTTATTAATTAAAATGAAATTTACTGTAACATAAGATATATTTATGTACATTATTATAGTACATATTTCATTACTTTTTCCAGTGATGATTTAATTAATTGTATTTTTACTCCTGAGTAAAACTTATAACGCTTAAAACAATCTACTGCCATTATGCATTTAGTAATTAAGTACATTTTAAATGTTAATTTATTATAAAGAGTAATTCGTTAAAATATTCAAACTTTTTCCGGTGAAAATGGTAGTTAACATACGACATTAACTAATTTTTCTGATATTTTTTTCATTTGGACTTCTTTGGAATTTTTACTGCTTGAATATAGAACACTTCAATAAATTAATGATTGAAAGAACATATATCACTAGGTCCGGTGTAGTCATAACGTCAGCACAGTTGGGTTTGACGTGACAGTGACGGCCGGCTTCAGCTTGACAGTACAAATTGTATCGTTAATCCAAGCCTGCTGTTGTCACACGTCAAGAATTATAACTCGGTTTAAACAAACAATCTGAAATAATTAAATCAACTGCTGGTTTTCTACAGAAATATTACCCTATTTTAAAAATCTCTGTTGTTATGAAACCAAATAACTTGTTCCTAGTAACCACAGACAATTTTCACACTTATTTAGCTCAAATAAAAGTATATTTTATTCTATTTCTAAACACTCTTGATTTATTACATACATTGATTCGTTAAATAATTTCATCCTTACCAAAAACAAGTTTAGGGCAACCAATTTTACCTATTTTTCTCTAAAAATACGAAATAATTGAAAATTTAAAATACCCACCGAAGGGAATCAGTCCCGTTTTAATCGTATTTCGGAGTTCAGTTCATTCTGATATTCTTCATAAATAACTTATAACCCGTTGATAGCTTAAGTGAAGTTGGGTCACCAAGTTAATTGAAAACATTACATCATGTTCATGTCGGAGGTTATCTGCGACTTGTTGATAAATACTTCTTTTGAAATTGATTTATTAAACTCCCGTACTACACGCGGTTCTCCGGCTTTCTTCGGCATTCACTACCTAAAACAGTTTTCTTCTGAACAAAATACTATAAAATGTGTATAACATTATAGACGATTCAAGATATAAATTTATATAAAAAAATCAAACACTTAATATACAAATACAAACCAACTAAAATGAAGTATTCCTATTTGAAACGTTACAAACGTTGTAATATTTATTTGCTGAACAATTTACAGTACCTAATAATAAGTTTGCTCTGGGGAGTTTCAGAAGTAATTAGCAAACAAACAAAATCATGTGATTTTTGGGATGAATCCTTGATACAAATATTTTTCTTTGCTAAAAGAATGATGTAATTTTTTATGCAAATAATGTAAATATTTATTGAACAAAATTTGTCACGAGGTATTCGGCCAGTTATGTTTCTCATTCTTGTTCTACTGTAATTTATAAATTGTGTAAATTAGTGGTTTGTATGTTTAGTTCTGTTAAAGTCTGGTGGAAGCATTGAAATAGAGTAGAGCCAATTTCAAAGATATTTTTCTCGGTTCTATCAAATTACCCAATAAAACTTATTTTTACAGATTACGCACATAGGAAATATTTATAAAATTTTTAGAAAAAAAACAATACTTGGATTTTTATGCTACATGGACAATGATAAAAATCTTTGTTGAAAATAAAACAAAACAATTATTTCAAACGTTTTAAAATAAAAATCTTAAGGTGTTGGGGTTTAGCAACCGTTATTTGATTGAGTGCAATTCTTTCAGTGTAACTACAAGTCGGTAAGTGTTGGCTTCAGTACGATTCAAACTGAAAATTTTCACACTTATATAACACTTACTTATGTCTAAGAAAGAATACAATTCATATTTTTGAGCGAGTAAACCACATTGTCGGACGACGAAAATCTGTTAAGAAAAGTGTGGAACAATCCCAGTAATCACAGCTTCATCGGGTCGACAGGCGGGGGACAAGCCTTGCTTCATTAACTCATCATAACTAATTGTCTGTCACAACAACCGTGATTGAAGAGTGTCCTGCTTACTATAGGAAATAATTACTAGCGGACCTGCTACTAAAGAAATTTTATTACCACACTTTTCAATAGTTAGAAATTACTTGAACAAGTTGAATTACTTGAATTATTTAAACAAGTAATCAGATTGTTTAAATCATTTTAAACAATCTGATTTATTGTTTATGTTTAAAATTAAAAATATTCAACTAACTACTATGACTAGAGATCACCTCCTGGTTGAAATTCAACCAAATTTTTCAGTTAATCTGGATTGTCTGGACCAAATTAGTTAAAACAATATGTTGTCACTGAGGCATCTGCTCTTCCTGTTTTTCTAGCTGTTGTTTTTACAACAGCAGTCTAATGATTCGATTAATTGTCCTTAAGATTTTACATTGGAACTTTAAAAGCCCGTAGCTCTGGAGTCCGATGAGAATTAGAATGGGATTCTGCTCTTATACAGGAACGCCATACCTTTCTAATTGTATGCTCAGATTTCACCTACAATTTACACAAGCTGAGAAAAAAAGGAGTAAACGCAACATGCCTGCTTAATTTATATTAGAGCTCGCCTCCTGATCGTAATTCGATCAAAGTTTCATTTGCTCTGGACCCGAGAAGTTAAAAATTATTTTATTACTGAAACATCTGTTCTTCCTGTTTTTCTATCAGTTGTTTTTACTATCTATGATTCAATCAATTATCCTTTCTCCATAAGATTAACATTGGAACTTTGAAATCCAGTGGGGCAGAGCCATGGAGTCCGATTTTAATTATAATTTAATTCTGCTCATATGCTTAATCTATGACTATCTCTTTCTAACGGTATGCACAGATTTATCCCACGATGCAAACAAGCTGAGAGAAAAAAGGAGGAAACGAAACATGCTTGCCCATCAATATATAGAAGATGATGGTATATTGAAATATACTTTATTGTATTAAGGCTTTGCGATCTCCCTGATTCCAACTCTCCAAGATGCTGGAGCGCATCATCCTGGCAAGGAAGTGGTTGCAACCAACCAGTCATCCACCCACCACCACCACATATCGTGTCTTTTTAAGAAAAGTTATGTCAAGGAGCCAAAAATTATTTCTAGCGTAGTTAAAATATGGAAATATCACAGTTTTAGCTTAAACAACTATTAACCAAACAGAAATCTGACTATTCCTCGGATTTATATGTGGAATAGGTGCGCATGATAATGAGTAGTAATGTTTGAAAAACTTTCACTTAGGAATTGATTACAAAAAATATTAAGAAACCAAAATCAAGAAACAAAAATCAATAGAATTGTGATGAATAAAAATATTTGTCCATTGGTAAAAATTTAAAGCATTTGCTTCCTACATAATTCTACTAAAACTCATGAATTTAAAATGCATTTGAGCAAATTATTATTAAACTGTAAACTGGAGTTAATCTGAATTCGTGTCCTATCGTTTTTGAGTACACGGTTCTCTTACCCGTGGTATACAACACGCAACGGATGAATCGTTGATGTCTCACACTCATAACGCAGGCACCAGATGTCCTTATCACTTCTACACGTGCATTGCCTAAACAGTCCGTGTTCGTGCCAAGCACAGAAATAAGGCAAGCAGAAAACTAGGACAATCTTCACATCAGCACAACAAAGAAGCCGAGTGGAGGCGTTTTGTTTGCTCGAGATCAGTTCTATGCTAATGTCGGGCAGGCTGTGAACAACTGTGGGCGCCACTTTATCTCGGAGTCCCACCACTTCTGATGCCTGCTGAACTTGTTACCGTACTTTATTAAATCTCTTCCTAGTCGGTTATTTGGATTTAGACAAACTTAATAAAGTCTTCCCTAAATTGAAACGTCTTTAGGATAACATCAGGTTTATTTGATCTCGTTTTTCTATTCAAATATACACATTTCTCTTCGAAAGATAAACTAAATTAAACCATATATATTAGTTGGATATTGTTGCGTTTTGAAAGAATTGAATATCTCTATTAAAACTTCATAATACTAAAACATATAAGGGACTCCTAATGGAATATTAAAGAAAGTGTTTCTATATGTACAACGTAATGTGAGGTATCTATTATTTTAATAGATGGAACAAATCCCAGATTAGGGACTACGGCGGATCGCCCACTTAACTGAATAATAGTATACTATGACGTGATGATATGTTAGATCGAATGTCTTGATTGCGTGTTGGTTTTCAATGGATGCAGTTTTAAGACAACGAGTAGACGATCCATAAGTTTTAATTAAGTTTTCAAAATTAAGAGCAGATATATGTAAAAGTTTAAAGGCATATATATTTATGTTCATGCATACCGTGTATGTCTCGCCAGCAATTAAGAACCTGCAGTAACTATCCAGCAGTATAAACATATATAATTTAATGGGCTGGAAATATGAATTCATTATAGCTTATTAAACCATATATTATTAAACATTTATCCAGTTGTGGATGCGGTATACCCTGGTGTGGATCAACGTCCACACTAGTGAATACTACCGTAGCTCATCCTTAAAAACCATCCTCATAATTATACCAATTCGTACATATGAGGTCCAAATTGTGGTTCGGATCCCACGCTAAACTGTAGGTCCCTAGATGCCATTGGCTGTTGAGCTATTAATTAACAGTCCTGTTTAAGGAGAATGTCGGCCTTAGACAGTAACAAGAAAACAAGATCGCGCTACAATCATACTACACTCATTTCTCATTCATCTCATTCATACTCAGGTTAAATTACCCACTCTGTGAGGTTCCTGTCTTAAAACTCAAAATAGTGATATAGTGTTATTGAATCTACGGGAAGGCGTTATACCCAAGCATGATGAAGAGGGTCTGTTATCTACTTTGGTTTAATATAATTACAACTTCATTTAAACATACAGTCTCCATAAAATATAATTAGCTGGAAAGCGACAGAGATTCTCCATTAGCCAGAGTAGGATTAAGCTTATGCAAAGTGAATACTTAAATGCTCAGTTCAGTTCATAAACACATTACTATGTGAAATAAGAAATGATGAGTAAAGAAACCTTTTCGTCAAAAAATTTCAATATTGGGAAGAGAAAAAAATGTAAAATATAGTTTGTTGTACGGACAATATTGTACATTTTGCAAATAGGTGATATTCTTGACGATATAGTGTCAATGAAGTGAATCACATT
The DNA here is from genome assembly GCA_030545055.2 of Neoaliturus tenellus. Lineage (NCBI taxonomy): Eukaryota > Metazoa > Arthropoda > Insecta > Hemiptera > Cicadellidae > Neoaliturus > Neoaliturus tenellus. The sequence goes on along the minus strand of CM061531.1, from coordinate 282,198,525 downwards.
TTACAACATCCTGTCATATCAAAATATTTTCATATAAAATTAAGATTGAAAAATGTGTTAATAAACAAAATTACTAAATAGTTAAAAATAAAACTGTTGTGGCTTTGTAGATTTAATAAGATATTGCTTTTCCTGGTCAGTCTATACCTTCCTTGGTTTTAATATACTCAATGAATTGCACCCTTGATATTTTACGGCTTAATTGCTTAATTTACACTGATACCAGGCTGCAGATCGCTTATTTCCCAACTGTTTGGTCTACACCACGGAAGGCGTGCAGATCAAACGTGTAATAGCCTCTGATTATAATTTGTTTCCAGGATAAACCGGTTTCGCTGGCGAAGCCACCAAAATCAAACAAGTATGTTATTGAACTCGCCAATACATGGGGGGAAAATAAACTGTTAACATTGTTCAATAAACGTCAACCAGTGATATTTCGTTTGTAAGAACGGGGGAAAATCACTATGCTGTTACAACGTAGCACAATTTGTTTTACTTTCAAAGACAAGTATGATAAAACGCTGTTATAATGGTAGGGTAGTCTAGCAACAGCTTAATGAACAGGAGTTAATTTAAGATTTTTGTTGAACACATGAAAATAATGAAAACGCAGTAAGCGGAGTCTTCGTGTTAAATAAATAAAAATGTCAGACGTGCTCAACGGTTCGGCCGGGGTCTCCTTATCCACAAATAACAAAAACAACAAATAAAAATGTTTTAATTAAAACATATAAGAAGTTAATAACTTTACAAAAACAATTCACTGCTTTGCATCATTATTTGTCATTTCATGAGAACTATTTGTGGCAGTTTTCCAGAGCCCGATGATCGTCAAAATTATAAGTGAAATTTACAGTTGTGAAATGATTTATGAAATAGCTTTTTGTCACAACATGTAATGAAAAATAAATTGAGAAATAAAATTAGTTTGTAAAATTAATCTGAAATATTGGAAAAATTAAGGAACATCACCATTCTGTTATAATAAGTATCAATAAAATTAGCATTTATATTTGTAACATGTGGTTTTCATGTGATGGCGTAAAAGGGTGTTTACACCATATTTGACAAACAAAAGCTGTCGACTTTATTTATACAGAGATACCTGTAAAAGTGGACATCTTTAGGTTTTTAACTCAAAATTAAGAGACAACAAAATATAAAAAATCACTTTCATTTTTGATACTGAAAAACAGCGGCTGCGCTGGATGAACAAGTTTGCCTAACTTTTGTTTAGTGTTTTAGTACAATATTTATTTTAATGTGAAGCATATGGTCAGTAAAGTTTGCGCATTATTTCTCCGGCTGTGGCCAAGTCAGCTGGCCGTAGGTAGAGAGTAGCTTATTCAAATGGATAGTAGCGGAGTGGCCATAGTCGGAGAAATAATGCGCGAACTTTAATTTTGATGTAAGTTAATTTTAGATACTAAGAACTCTTGTCCCGCGCACAAGATTTTTTCCAATTAAGGAAGTGATAAGTGAGAGTGAGTTGTGCTATGACAATTAAATCCTTAGATCCTTTCTTCAGTCTGTGTTATACCAACCTGAACAGTACTCTAACTACATCAAGGCACTCCCAAGATTGCATGGTACAGCATCAGGATCTGCCGTGCCGGCCACTATAGCGTGTGCAGGGCATGGCTGGGGGCGCAGGCGGGTTTGTGTACGAGTCACGCATCAGACATGTATTGTAGGCTCGTGCCGAGCATACGGTATTACCTTGACGCGCTCGCTGATACAAATCTCATAATTGTTATAAGATAAAGTTTAGATATTGAATGATTGAAAAAGTAATAAATAAGTCATTTACTTGTATATATCTCAATCTCAATATAATTGTAGTACGTTTTTGACAAAGATGTTGTTTTAATTTTATTACAAATATACTTACATTGATTACTAACCTAGTACCAAATGCATTGTTGATGTCATTATGTAGAAATTATTCTTTTGTAAAAAAATATCTATAATGCAGAATTGTAGCAAAAAAGGACCTTTCGCTCCAAGAATCAATAAATCTTAACCGTGTGTATACCGCTTTAATCGGTGAAATGTCAGAGGTGGATGAATACCACCTGGCAAATGTCAGAGGACCGTAAGTCATCTTCGCTGTAATGAACTTTCGCCATCTGATTAATCAAATGTAAAGTGAAAGTTCACTTGGATTTTATTAATTTTATCAATTGTTCGTTGACTAACTCAACTATTAAAACTGTGTGCTGTAGACTAATAAATTTAGTTTTCACACAACTATGTTTATTCAATGACTAGTCTTTGATTGAGGCGAACATTTTAAAAATATATTCGTATTTTTATGCTATTAAGTTCTGATTCAAATTAATAATTTTATTTTTACCTTTTACATTTAATATCTGAGACATCGTCATCTTAACAAATATGCAAAATTGGTAGCATTTAAAATCATGTAACAGTATCATATACATTTTGATAACTAGGAAAATAAATAATTAATTTATTAATCTTATTAATATTTTACTGTAAAACTGATCAGTGTTTGAATAGTTATATCATTAAGATCTGCTTTTCCTATAAATTTACAATTATTATGGTCCTCAATATTTCGTAACATATCATGATGCAATAGACATAAAAGAGAAGATTCCTCTTATAACAGCTCGGTCACAGAATTTTGAATATAAACCCGTAGAAATTCGAACTGGTTATTTTTTCATTCCTCAAACCTAACAACGGGTTTGGTTATTCACCATGCACCGACTAGCCGATCTTGTGCATGTTGCTGTGTGTTGTGTAAATGTTGTTGTGTGTTGTACCAAAGCAGGTCTACCACGGGACCCGGCGTCGGCCGCGTCACCCACGAGTCCGGCTGAGGTTTCCCGGTGGAATGCAAGGCCACACGTAGCGAACGTGCAGTCGTCTGGGTCGCCGCTGCCACTGCACAGACGCGACAACCGCACTGTCGCCATCTGCGGCTCAAACTACACTCGCCATTTAATGTGAGGTTTAGTCGACTCTCGCTAGCTCAAACATCTAATACCTCGGTAACTTTAAATTTACCTCGGTAAATTTAATGCCCTTGAAAAAACTGCCCAAGTCGAATAAAATGATATAAATAACTCTAAATACTTTTAGAGTGTACTTTTATATGTTATCTCTTTGAGTAGAGGATATACAAAATTTACCACTCCAACTCGAAGTTCAACACCTCAAAAGACATCGAAGTTTACCTATATACCTCGAAGTTTTCTCTAGGACCTCTTTAAGTTAAGATCCCATGCAGAGGTGGCAACGAATCATAAGAGTAGTACAATATCGCCGCATGTTCGGTCAAATGCTGGAGTCAAACGCATGAGCAAACTCGCTCGGAGAACTAACCAAGTACACTATCGTTATCCACCAGACGAATATTGTTCTACGAACATTCGGAAAAGCAAAGAAGCAGGGAAATTAGCCATGAACGAATCCTTTTTCTTTTTACTTTCGGTTAAAGGACTATTCGGTATTTCACTTCTACGACCCACGTATGTGCCACTTTGCATGAATATATTTTTTCTACACTGGTTTTACACATAGAGCCAGAAACCATACCATATTCATTTACATGTGTAAATGCAGTAACATAAAAAACGTCAATGTATAAGTTTCTGATTTAATATATTTTTATAACTGATAGTTATTTTATCATATGAAGGCAAGGTCCTAATCCAATCTATAGAAAAATTTTTAATAATTGTATCATTTCAAATTTCATATCTACGAGTTGAACGATTTTATTACAAACCGGAAACACTTTTTTCTCAAGTCTCTGAACGATGTGTTAAAATTAGTGTAATCAAATCTGGGGCGAGCAATCCAAGGCGTTGCTTGGATCTGCGGCTATATAATTATGTCGTTAAGTACAATGACTATAATCTCATCGGCAATGTTCAACAACACCTGGGAAAAATAACCATTCAGGATCGAATGTTGGTAACAATGTTCAGACACAGGCCGCCAGTCACGTGCTGGAGGTGATATGCAACCCCATTATGTCATTATGTCGTTAGTACGTGCCATCCGGTTTATAGTATTTTATCCTCTTTTCCGTCGGAAATGATAGGTAAAGCGTATATATATTATAAAGCGATATTTTCAACACTTTGATCAAGTTTAATCTATTTTAAACATCGGCTTTTAATAATTCACTTTTAATCTATGATATACATTTGTCAATTAAAACAGTAAATCTGAAGTATGGTAAAACGTTTAGTTATAACCTCAAACGTACTATGTGTAGAAATGTGTTCAGGCTCCCGCCTACTTAAAATTTGCTTTAGCAAAGTAACTTAAACGATTTTAGAAGCTGTTAGAAATTTGAGCTCACATACCCATAGTTAGTTAGAGAGGTCGTATTTCACTATTTCATTTTTAAGTTATTTTTCACTGATGACACTGGTTTCATTTAGTCAATTTATCACTGACCAAATTGATCAGCATAGACTCAGTGGCGTTGCCAAAAAAATACTATCAAAGCTTTAAAATAAGCTTACCCATATTATGCTTGACTGAGAATTATAATTGGTAGATAGATATTTGACAGATATTTGCGAGCTCTAGCTCTTCCAGCTAAAGGAACTCAAGAATATAAAATTCCTACAACATAAGTTTGGTTGATAAGACTATGTAACTATGAAAGGCTTACATTCTTAACTCTTAAAACTTACAGTATGAAGTTAAAAGTGATCATACAGTACAATTTTAACTCAGCCCTTTGACTTTTACTACATATCACCCGTAAAAATTTATTTCACTAATACTTATTGCGACTATTCACTTTATTAGTATCGAGTATCGCCAATTTCTTTCTAACGTATATTACTTAGACATCTCAGTTCGCATAAATTGAGTTCGTTTTTAAAACGTAATATGTGATTGGGTCAAGTCTGTCACGAACGTGAAGTCAATCATGGCGCAGAGTTGATGGATTGCACGTGGGAGTCATTTGTCTAACGAAACGCCTTCTTCCCGGACTGATGGATTGAACTTCCTTGACCTGGCACAAGGCAAATGGAATGTATGAACCCCACACAATCTATAAGCCTTCGCACCGTGATTATTGACTGACGAATAATTTTGGATTCCTTTAATAACTGCTTTGTTACAAAAATGTCATTAAGTTGTTACTACTTTTAAATTTTACGTGTTAAGCACAACATATAATAGTCAAAATAATAAAATTGTCGATTAAAAATATATTTTTCATGGCTACACATGTATATGTTTTGCAATCGGAATGCTATGTTTTACAATAAAGTAATAATGGTAAATGTGACATCGTCCTTTGTTTTACGGTTTGTAGTCGTCTTATATTTTACATTATTATAGTTTTGAAAATTGTATATAGGCCTATAGTTTGAGAGGATGATCGTTATTGTCAAAAACGAGGTTTTCGCGTATTTAGCAGAAATAACGTTTATCGTTACTTAGTAGCCTATACATTCATAAAATCTATATAATAAAATTTATTATAATTTATGATTCTAAAATTTAATTGTATTTAATAAATCTATTATAATTTAACTAAATATGTTAACTACGTTACTTTTTAGCGAATTTACCTATATAGGGAAATTCCTATATAGTTCTTTAATGAGTTATTAGTATATTTTTGGTTCTTATCCTATAACCAAACTGATTAACAAACTAAAATAAGTTCATATTAATCGTCAAGGGGATAAAATCGTTCAATAAAAAGGGGGTAAATTCTGTTTATAATTTTTTGAAGGTGGATGTTACAAAAAATAAATCATTATATTGGTGCAGGTAAGAACACATAAGAACGCAAGAATAAAAATGAAAAACACAGTGTAGTTCACTATGATTGATCAATCTTAGGAACAATGTGTTAAAAGAACCATTTTTCCTAAATATTTCACTAAACCAAAAAATATGACGTATACGAAAATATGCAGCAATTTTTTGTGTTTTCAATAACATTAATTAATAGATTTTGTCTGTATTATTTTCAATATAAAATACTGACTCCAAAATTAAAGAATGCAATTATGAACTTCGTAAAAAATACACAAGTCATAAGCGTTAGTCAGTTTACTTTTAAAAACACAACCAATAAACTTTAAAGTTAAAAAACTAAGTTGGAGTTTGAGCTTAGTTTAGTTGAAGTTTAAAAACTATTTGAACACTAATAAGTTTTGGTAGGTCTACATTTTTTTTTTTTATTTGTCACAATATAAATCCTCGCCACTATATAAAAGTGCTTTCAATTTCTTCAGAAAAAATCATTTTCAATCGTGTCTTTTTATAGTCCACCGGCCTCCATCTATCAGCCAATCAGAGCCATTGTCTCAGGCCGCGGCCGCTGCGCTGTTTTGTGAGTCATGCTCGATAACATCGGTGGGGGAGGCAACTGGTTCACCGTGCATGGCCCGGTTCTGGCTCTCGGTTCTGGTTTGAAATCGGATTTGGCAACCGGTTGGCGAAGACCAGTTCGATGTTAAATATCACAGTGGTTTCGCTGCAATGCATTAAAGGAAATTGGCCAATCTTTCATTTGGTAAAAAGTAAGAGTTTAGCTAAATATTTAGCTAAAGAGTTTAGCTATATATTAATAAAGTAGAAAACAAGAGGAGCTTTCCATGTTACCGGAAGGTAAAGTGCCCTAAACTAAAATGGAGCAAAGTATAAACATTTTATTTAGCCTAATTTATTTATTTCTAAATGCAGAAACACTTTAGGGTGATTCAATATTTTTCTCAGCCTTAATGTGCTTTTTAAGTTTTTTAAGGATTTCCTCTTTGGTCAACTGTAGAAGTTTATTTAATTGTTACTTTCCTTTTAGGGGTTTCCTCAATATTACTCCTTGGAAAATATGAAATGCGAAGTCTAAGAGTAACAGCGATGTGTAGAATGAGTACGTGCTACCTTTACGATTACTCTATCTACTGGTAAAAAACAGAATCTCCTAATTGCTACTGTCAAAGAGTATTTAAAATGGTCATTTTAAAGATGAGTTAAACCCTTTCGCAAGTGTCAAATGCAGATATTCATAAAGCTATATGTATTGGATATTCATAAAGCCATGTAGATTGGGTGTATAGATCTGAATATAATAGAGTTCACTACGAACACCTGTATAAGAGAAACAATTCTCTCGCCTAAGCTGAATTCCTCTGTTTCGGATTGATATTGATGGAAGGTGAAATTGGGAGACAATATCACCCCGACTGGCAGATATTGACACAATATTTCATTGCTACTTCAACACAGATCGATGGTTTGTTCAGTGCTAGGATAACGTATTTTAGGTAAGTATTATATGATATGTTTTATATAAAGCTAAACAAGCTCTTGTTTGAAAATTGCGGTAAGTTTACTTGAACGTATTAAATAACCTCAAGAATATTCGGTTCAACTGGCAACTTTTATTTAAGATTTTTTCTATCAGTTACAGGGACATGAACTTTTACTTATTTAAGCTAACTAGAACAATTACCTCTTGACAGTTACCTGAGAAAATTAACTACAATAACAATTACCTAAAATAATTACATCTTGTCTTTTGGCAGTGTTTTCGGTTTGGTTGGCAAACTATTAGCTTTTAATATTTTTACGTTTCCTCGTCCGCTCTGGTAAAGAGGAACATTTAAGTTCATTAGCCCTTATTTTGCTATTTGGATTTTGAAAATTATTCTATAGACAATAAATAAATATACAAAAAAGTAAGGTCCTTATGGTCCTAACTTTGCATGTATAAATAAACAATTTAGTAATTGTAAGTTACCCACTCACAGTATAGTGGTGTCCTGGGGCACGTCGGGGATGGTCTGCAGGGACAGGAACATGCATCTGACGGTGGTCCTGAAGCAGAGACATCGCGACGGACAGACACCGTGGACCTCGGAGACGGCGACGAGCCACGCGCACACGCACAACCACCAGCACGCGCGCCGCATCTCGCCCCCTCGACTGGCGGCCACTGACTGAGGAGTCAGCAGCAGTCAGCTCTCAGCTCAGCTGGCGGCTAGACTGGTGTTAGTAGCTGCGCATGCGCAATAGACCGCATGACTGGACCATTTGTTTGCCTGAAATGGCTAGTGGCAGCGAGTAGACTTCACCATAACTGGCTCTATTCATTATATAGTAAGAACCATTTATAAAAAATAAAAATAAAAAACAGTTTTGAATATGTTCAACGCATTAAAACAATAGACTACACATAAGCTATGAACAAACAATCAATAGCTTGTTAAATTTGTTGGGTATGGTGCAGTAATCAGGCCCAGTTTCATCTCATAAAATGCAGCATACATGGATAAACAAGATAACCACCTAAAAAGAAACTCTCTCAACTTAGTTGTAGAGATTTTCTAACACCTACGAGTGTCAAGCTGAAGCAAGGTAAAGTAAGGGACCACTACACCCCTGAGCTCCCTGCCTTGCTGAGTTGTTAGGGATGTCACCTTTCATTTCGAAGGCTCCTAGTTTGATCTTGTAAAAGTTTTGTACCTATATGATGGAAAGTTTTTTTTTCTGAGACAAGCCTGCGAAACATTATTACTTATTATGTTATAATGACGTACTTAATAACGATCGAGAGAAAGCTTATAAACTGACTTAACTTTTTAAACTGTTTAAGAAATGACGTTTTTAAGTTTGCAGGATTCATTTATATGAAAAACATATTAGGTTTGTCTCTGATTAAACAAGACAGAAAGAAGTAGTAAGAGTAAAGAAAGCTTAAAATGTTAATGCCAATCATCAATTAATTTGTTGTGTTTTTCATTGAACGAAAAAAGAATACTAAACAATAAAAAAAACTTTTTTAGGAAAAATCTAATATGGTTAGTATTTTCTTGTATGCAACAGTAAAAACATCTCAATAGTATTTTGTGTATGGAGTAGGTATGGAAACGGAATTGGTTTCCATAGAATTGAACATGGTTATGATTATCACCCCAGGGAAGTTCGTAAAGCCGTTTCAACGTTTTATCGCTTCACATTGCACAGCACGTCACTTTACTCTCTGACGAACATAATACTGCCAATCTTGCTTTTCCTTAGTGCAGGAGTTTCATTTATTCAACACAAAGTCTTTTTTCTAACAAAACTGAACCAATTTGTTAAAACAAATATATTTTAGCTCTGCAATAATTATATTGTTTTACGTTTAAGGTTTTTTGTCATCTTACTAGTTACTTTGGAAAAGCTCTGAAACCATCCGGATCTTATAATTTTAAATTAATCAAAACCTTAAAAAATAATTATGCAACTTATTTTTTAAACCGTTTCGTATATATGATTTTCTTTTGAAAACTTTATTACAAATTTGGCTTTCATACAGTGTGTTACAGTTTGTTGCACGAGACGTGAGACAGCCCGCCAGAATTTGCGCTATACATGGGCAGGTTGGGTCTATCTTGTGCAATATGGTGTGGATTAATCATTATAATTATATACAGTAAAATCATTACTAAGGTTTCATTTCAAATTCAGGCTGTTAAACTGCCCATGTGTAGCACAAATCCTGGAGAACTGTCTCACGCCTCGTGCAACCAACAGTAAAAAAGTCCTGGATCTGCTTGGTAAAGGTCGGTTCATTGGAAGAATGAAGAAAATCTTAATAAGCATAGGCCATTTTATACATCAAATTAAAGGTCTCTTTAAATAGAGAACGTTGCCCTCAGCCCAACCTAGGATGATCGAATAAAAAATGGCAGCCGATAAAACTTTGCATTAAAATTAATTGTATTGCCGAAAATAAAAGCTGCAATTCCTCTCGATACACTCGACCTTTTGAGGTCAGGTTTGTAAAACATTGCTAAGAATGATAAAGTTTTGTTATTAAAAATGGCGTTATAGTAATTTTGAGGAGGTATTCTACGATTTTTGTGAGTTTGTAGTGGTCCCCATTTAAAACTACATTAATTCAAACTATAACATTTTCTACTCAACTATTGAAGCTATAAAATTCAAAGCTAATTGTATTGGCATTTTATATCCAATAAACCGATTTTGTTTCCTGGATTATTAGTTTTATGAAAGCTATCGGAAAGCTATTGTATAACCGTAACTGTTATAAAAAATAAATGAACTGTTTTTTCACAATTACCTTTAAATAATTTGCCTCATAATATGAAATGTTTGAAAATAACCACCTAATACTAAATACACTGATACTGAACAAAATAACAGATTTCAATCCTATTTTACAAGAAATAAAAAAAAAACCTTACATCATCTGAAACCAAATTAAACGCATTTTTAATGAAACATTGGAGTGTTAAGTTCATTTATAACATTTTTGTAATAATTAGACAGACTTGTATTGTTTACAAACTTGTAACCAGTTTCTGAAGGCATAAACGTTGGCAGTAATCCTGGATTTGAAAACAAAGCCAACAGAAATAAACTCTTGACATAAACTTGGACCAGTGCCACGCATCTTAAAATCTACTGTGATTTCATCCTATGTAAGAAGTTATTTTTACGTTTATATCAAAAGACATTTAATATTTTTTTAAATGTTAATGACCTAATCACAGAAATGTTCTGTTTGTTAAAAATACCAAGAAAAAACTTGTAATGCAAATATTGCAAATTCATCAGATTATTCACAATCTTCATTCTTGCAAATGATTTCGTAACTCTCGATAGACCATAGTGATTTGTCACTCAATGAATCCAATTTTCGGGACAGGTGTAAAGAATAAACTAAATGAGTAGCACCGCTTAAAGATAGCAATGATTACACTTTAACATTATGAAGAGTTAATTCAAAATAAGATCATTTTAACATGACAAAAATATGAGTTAAAATTTTATTTGTATAGGTCTTCATCTATAAAAATCATTATTGAGTTATAGATTTTAATTTACAGTAAATTACATGTCTTTAAAGTCGGTAAAGTAGGAAAGGTAGGTATCCTAGGAAAGATGGTAGGTGGTATAATAAGATATAATATTCCAAAATATATATTATTCCATGTAATACAATATGTTTTTGGATTGAAATTGAATTTTTACAGGTAAATTATTCGTTGTATCAAATGAAACGATTCACGAAGCCCCCGGCCCTAACACCAAAGCGTTTGCTGCACCATTAGGCTACCCCAAATTGGAAGGGCCCCGCCCCCGCCCGTATATTTCACTTTCCCGGTCTCGCTAGGAGGGGACCGTTGGCTGTGTGAATTATGACTCATGAAATGCAGATTTACAATTTCTTAAGAAAAATACCTGTAACATGATTTTTTTTTAACTAAGACACACTTGAATTTGATAGCTGTATTTCCACAAAGACTACGCAGAAGAAATCTTATTATGTGAGTTTACTATCGGGGAAATACAGAATATATTTATTGCTAGTGCATACACTAGCATGACATTATTTATTTTAATCCAAACTTTTAATGCAATTCACAAAAATGTGCAATACGTAAGCTAAATATATAAATTGCTATAATAAGTTTTTTTTTGTCAAAGTTAAACATATTTATTTCTCGAATTGGCGTATTAGTTTCGTTATATTTAATTTATCACATATTAAACAAAACTCGATTTTTTACACAGACAAAGAACATTTTTGAATTGTTATTTTTTTGTTAAAAAAAATAAAAAAAAAATCACAAAAACCATTTATTTTAAACTTTAATTTTATATAATTAGTGTCAAGCGATTGTTTTCGGTTAGTTATGGTTTTTTTTATATACATATATTTTTATACTATTGAAGAAAGTTTATTTGGGATATAATGAATAAATGTAAAACTATATGTTACATGTTCCCCGTGTGACAACAAACGACAAAACTTCGCTTTAAGCACAAGCCAGATGTAATAGCTCTCAACCCTAATAGAAATATATTGCCGACACTACAACAGAAGTCACTCCACTCATTTACAAAGGTAACATACTGACTTATTAGTTAACTAATGTCATGCACCAATGCACCCTAACTAAGAAGTGTGTATGTTGACACCTTAACGTAATATCACTAAAAATGAACTCCTTTCTTTCAAAATAAAATAAACATAGCTTAAGTTAAAAACTCAGCTCAAAATCAACCAATTGACTCACAAATAATTGAGAGGCAATCATTTAATTCATAGACCAAGGCAAACCCTGTATGCTAGAACCAAGAAAACGAACAGTATAAAGTTTCTAGGGAAAGAAATTCTTATATGACTGCATGTGGAGAAATGTTTTCAATAAGCGAATCTTTACTTTAAATGACCCATTTTTCATAAGAGAAAAACCTTGCGTATTGCTTATTTGAGTTAAAATAAAACTTAAAACAGTTAGTTCATTTCTATTGGAATCTACAATTAAGTAAGTTTAAAGACAAACCATAAATAAACAGTGAATAACTTGTAATTTTCCTATCCCAAATTTGTATCAAGTTTATTGTTTTAAGTTTCAAGTTTTGTATTAAGTTATTGTTTAATATTAAAGTTAGGCCTAACTTTGATAATACGATGTTTTGTTATTTTACTAGGTCTATAAAGAAATCTTCAAAAGAGAATAGTTTGGTGCCAAATTTGTTCGTACGAGTCAACAAACGAGGATCCTGTGCATTTTTTGTACGAGTGTCACACTAATGACCAGGAGAACTCCCAGTCTGATGGTCTAAATGTGTGGTTGCTTATCTATGGTGTATGGCTGCTTAAATAGTCTCGAAGATATTGCAGACGCAATGGATGGGTTTACAATTCATCTTTGTTTATTTAGATGGCTAAAACAGTAAACAGTCAAAAGCCTATTTTTATATTTCCATGTGTAGTTCCCATCTAAAAAAACATGTTTTGCAAAAAGAATTTTTATAACAAAAACATTAATTTACATCTAGGTATCCTGAGCCATAAAGTTTAGGCAACAAAAACCACTTGGTTACAGAAACTCTTAGTCAGATTAAATTTTTTATTATAATAATTTAAGAAGTTACAAAATAAAAAAAATAAAATAAAAAATACGAATGTTCAATAATCCAAACAGTAATTTACTTACATGTTCGACTCTATCACACGGTACTAACCTAAAAAATAAATACATCAAATAAATTAGTACACGAATAAATCTTAGGATAAATTTAAAAGTTACATTAAAATGAAATATATGCGCATAATTAGCATTTATAAAAAATTACAATTATGCATTTTAGCGTACGCAATAAGAGTTATCACATTAAAAAATAAAAAAATAAAAAAAAGGTTAAAAGTCTAATGTACAGTATACATCATCCTACTGTTTGGATTCAAGACATTAATGAAACTTTTTAGCATACAGAAACCTAAATATGTATACAATTATTTGTAGTTTAAACTCGGTTCATTTAAAAAGTTGTACTAGGATGACGATTTTTCTTGAATTCTTATAAACCCACTAATTTAATATTATTATTGTAAAACAAATAATACAAATAAAAACATAAATACAAAAATGACCCCTTGAAACCAAGTAATAATACTAATATTGTATTAACTGTTACAATTTAATGATAAATGAGTGTTTGTTATATAAAATTAATATTATTTGCAGATATATAAATAAAGAGTAGCTAAACACTACGCTGCAAATGTCTCATTAGAATCTCATCAAAGTTTAATTAATGCAATTACGTCATACGTTAAGATTCTTAAAGTAATAAAACATTTCTAATAATTAATGGAATATTATATATACGAATATAGTTAAGATATCTATGGATCAATATTTCACAACATTTTACCAAATTACAAAAAAATATTATGCAATAGAATACATATGTGAACAATTCAAAGATTTCTCTGCTACAAAAGTCGTAAAATATTTCAATTGTTTTAATTTATAATCTTAAAACAATTTTACTTTATTAAAATAATTACAATAATATACTAACAAATAATAATATACTAAAAAAAATAAAAAACACATATCTTAACTATATATATATATATATATATATATATATATATATATATATATATATATATATATATATATATATATCGTATGTATCGTATGGCTAATTTAGCCAGTCACCAGGTTTTAAGAATAAGAAAATGAATTCTGCTGTGCAGAGCACCTGAGTTATGTATCTTAATATGTATCTTAACACTCAAACAGAGTAAATAATGATATTATATAAGGCGAACTGATGAAGAGATCCAAAATTGTTATTAAAAGGTGTCCCACAACCCTTGCATTAAACCAAATTTTACAAAGATTGCAGCAAATTTTACAAAACATACAAATACTAGTGTCCTATCTCCACTAGCTTTCCTTCTTCTTTTATGTACCCCTATGAGTACCGTAATTCTTATTAATCCAAGTAATAAGAGTTAAAATACAGGATTGGTTGTGTTTGGGTAAAACTTTATTTTTAATGTGTTTAAGTTTTGAATTATACCCTTCAACATTAAAATATTTGAATATTTTGTATATTTTGAAAATATAATAGAATGTAATGCAAAACAGAAATGCAACAAATATGCAAATAGCGCTGGCTGACCGATAAGTATTTTAGGAATACCGTTGTGTCGTCCTCCACTTATTGCAAAATTATTGTTATGTATTGTTTATTTTTATTTTTATTTTGTGTGTATCTACGCCAGAGGCATTTTTTAACGTTTTGACGGGGAACGGTCCAAACCCCAGTCTTGTTACTATCTAACATCGACCAGTTGTTAGAAAGCATCATTAATTAATAGCCCAATGACAAATGGCAACTGGTCCGGAATCGATCCTTTAAAAAGCTACTAACTTTCCTCAGGATCGAACCGGCAACCTTTGGATTCAAAGGCGAGCACTATAACTACTCAGCTACCCAGCCAGTTAAACATTGTCGTTCTGTTGTCCTATTTTAGTTCATATGCTTCGAAGTAATTGAGAATCAACCGAAGATTTATAAAAGAAAAGGAATAAATGGCAAACCATACACACCTTAGCCTCTCATAATTTAAATGAAGGCTACTGGGAATTTGATAAATAAAAAATTCTAATGGTTATTTTTAGACGGTTTTATTTAGGATTGTTCCTCTTTTAATGCCCATAATAAATATTTTTGAAAGAATATGTACAATAATAGAAATTTTAATATTGAATTATTGAGAAACCAAATAAATCAAATGCCTATCTTGTTTAAAAGTTGTGTAAGTAACATTCCATGTGTAGGAAATTCTTTCAGCAGACTCATTGTAAAAAGAGAAGCGTGCAGTATAAAGACAAGAAAAACATCTTGTTTTCCAGTCCCATAAGCCACATAAAGAGACGAGTTGGTTCTTTTCCCTGAAACCCTACACAGCGTTTCTCTGTAGTCTTTTAGGTTTTAAAGGGCTTGCTTTCTTACGTATCCTAAGCATATTATTGCCAGACAGGTCATTTTAACCACGATATTTTTTCTTTTTAACCACTAAAACAAACTTTCTTTCAGTCGTTCAACTTTAATTTTTTATTATTTTGTTTATCGTTGAGCTATAAGCAAATCGAATTCCTATATTAAACCAAAGGTGATTTGAATGTATATAAAAGGTAGTTCAAGCCTTTTTTATTGTTCTTTTATTTTTTATATTATTCAATAAATTGAAAAATATTGTTGATATAAATGACTGTTAAAAAAAATATACTTTTATTTTAAGTAAATTGGAATAGGAGAGTTTATCAATTAGTGTTAAAATTTTGAATTATATATAAAAATATAAATAAAAATCACTTCCAACTTGTTTAGTTAAAACTTAATATATTAAAAATCTACTTTTCACATATAACTTATTAATATTTGTAATCCCCTGCATTTTGCCTTTTTTGTAAGATTTGTGGAAAATAAGATACTCAAATTGTATTGGTCCAAATTAATTTAAAACTTGTTTACAAGATACAACAAAGATATAACCCAGAAAATTTTCTAAGACACGTTATAATGTTAAACACAACAAACCCTTTACTTATTTAAACCCCAGTTTCAGTGAGTAAAATGAGCTTGAGAGACCTTCAGTTAGTCTTAGTAAAACTATATTTTTAGTTATTTTGCTTAGTCACTTATTTGCCTTTTGCCGATTTGGGAAAAAATGCAACAACCACTTTTATGCATTGTATAACAATATATCAAAATAATTAGTAAATAATTGGTGAATTGGTGAAAAATTAAACTTAAAACTAAACAGCTGATCATTTAACACTCGCTAGCCATCAGTATAACACTCCGTCAGTGAGTGTGAAACAGTCACTACAGGTTATTAAACCTGCTTTAGGCTGGTGCTGTTGTCTGTTGATGTCCAAAGGATGTGTTCAGTTACAGGTAAACTAACAAAACCTATTTTTATCTAATCAGAACAAATCTAGTGAAAATTAACTTTGGATCAATAAATTATTTAATTAAATTTAATATAAATTTATTATGTAATATTTCAAAAGGTAAAATATAATACAAACAATTCTTTCCTATAAATGGACTTAAATTAAATTGTATAAGAACTATTAAAAAAGAAAATACGTGGTAGTTTGAATATTATTTTTTATTATTTTGTATTTAAACAAAAACTACCTAAACTTCCATATAATTTCCAATAACCATCCCCATGTACGGAAAAAAACTTTCTTAAGACAAAGGTTAATAAAGCCAAAAAGTAATGAAAGCAAAAAAAAAAAAAACTTATTATAAGAAAACAATGTTATTCGATATTACGATATTAAATTCAGACAAATTAAGGTGAACAAGTCAATAACCACAGTTTAAAGTTGTTAGTAGCAATCAAATCCCTTGTGGGAAGTCGGTAAATCGTAGTTTGGCACCCAATCAAGTTGAACTTCAATTATTGGACTGGTGGGACTGTAGAGACAGTGTCAAATGTCGACTTGAATAACGAGTTTTTGTACACACGACCTAGGTAAAGAGTGAATTATTTTATGATTTTGTTTCAAGTAGCATAATAATGTTAGTTTTTAATCCTGAAAGTATTTTTGGAAACTTTAGGTAAGCCATGACAAGAATCAGGCTATTAATACATAAATTTATATTCAATCATAAATTTTATGAATAAGAAAAGAATAGAGTGTTATAAAAGTTTTTATGAGATAAATGCAAAAAAAATGTTAAAGTAATTTTTTGTTTTGGCCTATAAATGATGTAGTATTAATGAAGCAGCTTGATTAATAGTAATTAATAGTGATGATTTTAGTATATTTTATCAATTTACAAAAATATTGTATGAAATTAAAAGCATACAAAAGTGTAAGAATATATAACTGTAGCTATTTATCATACGCAGTCAAAATCGGAAAAGCCCGAAGATTGTACAAAAGACTGGGATTTCTTCATCTTGGCTGAATTATCAGTAACTAAAAGTCCTCTCTAACAATGTACAAGGAATTAAATTATTGTTAAAAAATCTTCATAAATATGAACTTAAGAAAATCTACCATTTTTGTACACATATTAAATGGATTAAGATAGGGACAATGTCATGTAATTTTAATTTCAATTTTCCAATAAGACTTAAACTATTTTTAATTACTACCAAAAATTATAAGTAGAAATATATGTAATTAAGAATATAAAGTGATGATTGTTAGTCTTACATACTTCTACATCCTAATAACATTTGTGAATGATCAAATGTGATAAATCAAATACAACAAATTTCTAGTAACCAACACCATGAAGAACCCATATGTTAACTAAGGTTTAAGCGTACAGATATTGTGTTAAATTACATAAACTGTGTGTTTTTAATTTTCTTTTTATTTGATGATCATCCGGCATAAACGTTAAATTAAAAGAGAATCATGCTAATTAAACAAAACCTCATATGAGGGTCGAATATCAAACAGTTCATGGAGCTCAAGCCTTTTATAAAACATTTAAGTATTATTGTTTGTTAAATATTTTAACAGAACTCATAAAAACGTAAATTATTATTGTAAATTATTGTAAACAAATATTAAAACTCTAATGTACCTGCAGTTTATTATATAGAAATATATAACTCTGCTTTGATATGTGTTTAATACTTTTGGAAGCTCTGCTCGTTAAAATATTTACGGTTTTGAACCTCACATCTAAATGTATTAATAATATATATTAACTCGAAGTATAGTGTTAAATATAAAATAAACACAAAACAAGATAAAGAATAAATAAGAAAAATAATACAATACAATGAAATGTCCGATTAAAGAAGGGTTTATATACAGCTTGTTTTTTTGTTTATTTTTTATTAGATTCTTTAATTTACTTCATGATTTTCAAGGTCGAAAATAAAATAAATTCATGAATAAATGTTTTAAGATTAGTTTAGAAATTTCTGGAACTTCTTACAAATAATATAAGTTACATACAAACAAAAAGATCTTGTTTTTTTATGAAACGCATTAAACGAGAAAGGCTTTTTTCTTAGAAAGTTTTTGAAAATACTCTTTCAGGAGTTCATTGAATGGAGAATAAGTAAATACGTTGTTAGTTATTTACTGTTAAATTTAAATGAGAAACTGTCACAATACGATTTTATTTCATTTAAAATTCAACTTTGAAATATTTATTTATGTCTTTCAATGTGATTTAAGTAATACTTTACAAATAGTTGTGCTTGAACACCCTGTAACTAAACAGTTGGTCTTATTGTTATAACCCGTGTAAAAATAATACTAAGACACAGTATTAACCTGGAACAGTGTAACTATTAAAAAAATAGAGAGATTCAAAGTTTTGCTTTTTATTAGACCAAAATAAACAGATATGTTTTGTATATCTCGGTATATCTAATCTCTGTAACAATACAACATTATTTAATATTACCTTCATACAAATATTGCTCTTATGGATAGCTCTTTTATTTGCCAAAGAGTAGATTAAAAAAATAACCTTGCAAACATTGTTAGTTACTAGTTGTTTCCAGTTAATAATATTAACTACATTTTAATATCATTAACTCAGTACAGTACCAGGTTAACCGAGCATTGCTCGTTGGTTTTAATTTACGTTTGTTATGGTGTCATGGTAATAAAGCTATTAAATTTCCACCAACAACCAACCCCTACCTCTTCACAGTTTACAGCTGTTTCAAAAAAATTGCTTAACATTAATATTCTTTTATTTTTGTACATTTTTCCTTTTTATTTAGTTACAAAAATAGAAACCCATAAGACCAATGGTAAAAATGATGATTTTTAAACTTAAATTTTGACCAAATACGATTTTTTCTGGGATTGAGGCTGTTTCTAAATTTATTTTTGGGCCAAAACACTCTTAAATGCAAAGTTTAAGCAAAATCTATCCGCTACATTTCGAGATCGTGGAACACACATCAATTCAGACATCAGTGATTTTATTATAATATAGGATTTAAATTACCTTTTAACTTATATTGTCTTTACCAAAAAATTTGGTATTTATATATTTGTATTTACAGTATATTTACACAGTCTTGAATTTATATTTATTTGGATCAGGGAGTTCTGCACAAACTATACTTTCAATCTCTTCAACTTCTCTGATTTTTTATTCTTCATTTAGACTAACTAACTAAAGGATGAGAGGAAGACATCTTGTCTGGTACTCCTGTGTCCAAATGAAAGTTTTAACATCACCGAATATTTTTTCTTGAGAATCAAGCCAATAAGATTCTCTCGTTTTGCATTGAAAATCCTAGAAATGAGATCAGGTCTGAGGTATGTGTTCTGCTTTATCCCATGGCTGCTGAATGTTGTCTTGGATTTCCAGCCATTTGGTATTGCAGGTCTCAATGAGAAATAAATCTGGCTTGTCTTATTGCCTTACCATTGTCATGGCATCTTGGTAATGCTGCATCGTTGACCTTGGAGAACCGATAAAAGATTAAGGTAAGATGACAGTACGTCCTGTACGAAGTCCTTAAGCTTCTGCCCTATTTGCCAACGAATCCATAAGACCAAGACCTAAACAGGAATATGCCCGAAGTTCCTTCTAGTGGTATCGTATGTAATCTAGTTTGTTTGCTTCAATGCTACAATACAAATCAACAATGTACAGTTGGGTTAACTTCCTACTGGAGTGTATCAAGCTAAAGTGCACTCTAACTGCAAAACGATGCTGAGCAATGTTTTATTCTAACATTGTTACATGTTGTCTTGTAGTGGTTTCATTTGTAACAGGAAGAGGTTTGTATCAGCCATGTTCACCACTTGGAAACAGAAGTGGGTACACACATGGGTCAATATGTTGGCTTATGATTGGCAAGACTGCAGAGAATTTGGGTTGTCTGCGAGAAAATTTGGGTTGTTTACCTCTTTCTTTTGTGACCTTGAATAGTACTGCGATTGCTCGGTGGTGCACCATCATTGTCGGCAACATATACCGCTGCTACCTCTGAAACATGTGCAGGATTGTAGCGTCTCAAATCGCAGCTCCAGGGACGTCGTGAAAAACCATGTGAAGGTTAGAAATGTCATCACCATTTTCCTGTATCTCTCCTTCAACCTCCCTCATTTTTTTAAATGATTGTAAATAAGGGTTGTTACAATCGTATAGTGTCTGGTTTAGTAATTCTAATACAACCTTCAATTCTTAATTCTCTGTTATCAGAATGATTCAGCCTAAACATATTGGATTCTGCAGTGTCCATGATATATAATTGGCCAAATGTACCAGGATCTGCATCCAAAGAAATAATTCTATGTTAGGTAAACTGCACCATGTATCCTGAAGCAGTAATAAGGACCTTTCCCAGGTGGGAAGAGCAACGTTTGCTCCAAAAGAGGCAAAAGATATAGCACTGATGTAACTTCTTATATTGTCCATGTTATGTTTATTACGACTTCCAATCAAGTTCTCTAAATTAGGATGGCAAAGTGGTGTTTCAATAATAACAATTCCATTATGACAACACATAGGGAAGTTTTATTAGTTTTATTAGCACACTCCTCAGTAAGATTTCCTATGTCAAAATAAAACGTTGTGACAGCATCTGTCTGTGCCATATTAAAATAATTGCACAGTCGCATAACATTTCTATGGATGTAAAAAACCGGAATAGGTACATTTTCAAGATTTCTTCTCATATGATCTCTAATGTTAATACGACGCCGATTCGCAAACACTGGATTACGTCTTCTGAGTGGCATATTTTATGATAATCAAAATAAAAAATTAAATACACAACACATGAAAATATCTAAGCATATTTAAAAGACAACATATCTGAAAATAAAATACAATCGGATAATTAAATTAACTAATTGTCACTCCCTTATACTCTGAATAAAAACTGTATGTTAATAAACACTATCAAATTTCGTCCGTCATCGTTGTATTTAGGCTACGGCCACACATGGCAACTTAGTCACCGCGACACAAACGCCGCGACAAAGAAAAAAAGTATGATACATTGAATTAAATGAAGGCGGCCACAAAAGGCGACCCGCGACGTGCAATGTATCACACTTTTTTCTTTGTCGCGGTGTTTGTGTCGCGGTGTTTGTGTCGCCGCGACTAAGTTGCCATGTGTGGCCGTAGCCTTAAATTTGAAAATAAACTGATAACAGAAAAACTAAATAAATTAAACTGACAGAAGGAAGAAAGGTTATTTTTATTAAGACAGCTGTTTGTTTTTTCATGAAATAAATCATATGTTAGGTAAACTTACTAAATTTTGTCTTGTATTTAAAATACATGGAAACTTCAAAGTCCAATGGGGCAAAGCACATTGAACTGAGGGAGACAAAAATTATTCCATGACGTCTACAGAGAATTCCCTTTAATTTGACACCTCAATCATCAAAATCGGTTCATAAATAAAAGAGTTTTGCTGCTCACAAGAAATTCCTTAGGGAATTAGTAAGATAGATTATTTATATACTGGCACAATCTTAATGTATTCAATTTAAGCCAACTATAAATGATGAATGATAAATGACAATGATAAATGACTATGACTATGACTATGACTATGACTATGACTATGACTATAGAATTTAATCTTTTTATATTCATTATTGGATCACCGATTATTTTATTTTACCACAAATAATTAACACTGTTAATTTTAATCAAAATCGTACGAACGTGTAATAGAGGAATGTATCTATGGAGAGTGTGGAACTAACTTCACCATCAACAGCGTTGCTCATTAGATAATTAGTTCGTCAACCATCTGCGTTTGAGAGCTTTGAGGTACGATTACAAACACATAGAGTTGCAGTAATTTAAGCAACGGAAATTGACTGTGAGGATTAACTTATGTAAATCACCATTTTTGTAACTTATTACAATGTATTAAGGTTTTAGACGTTGATTTAATAACTACGAAATATATTTTTTTAAGTTACTATACGCAACATTGAAAAGATTCAATCTTAAACTATCCTTTGATGTTCATTTTCTGTTTCAAAGATTAACGGAAACAGTATTTCATTGGTAATCTTGCAATTGTTAATGACGACTGGATGAAAAGATAATCTATAATAACTGTGACAATAACTGTAACTAAACAGTTTTAATTTCGACGCTATTGTAATAAAAATTATTTTCATCATTGGCCCGATTCTATCTCTTATACACTCTTAATAGTTTTATGATTTTAACACAACTTATTCGTAAAGTTATTATCACGAAATAATTTGAAAAGAAAATTATCATGTTCAATAAGTAAAACACTATGTTTTGGATGGAAACATTGATATTGAAAAAAGTATGTTTCTTTGATTAAATAGCAAAACAAAAAATGTTAAAAAGAGTAGGTAATAAAACTGGCCACGAAAAGTACAAAGATATGAGTTTGGGAATAATAACACAGTTTGTTTCCAACATCACAAACACATTGATTGACGTTTATTCTCGCTGCCGTCTCCCATGTTTCACATGTCCCTGTTTCGTGTGTACCTGACAATGTTTTTCCTAACTCTGCAGATTAATTTTCTGTGCACCTGTAAAAAAATTTGATTTTTTTTAAATATTAAAATAAAATTTACAAATCAACCAAGTTTATGATTGTCTCTAACTTATGACATTCTTTCGTATAATACTGTGACTAAAGTGTCTTTCCCCATGAATAACTTTCTACACATTTATTGTTTAATATGATATGTATTTGTGATTGATTAAAATAATATATGATTATACTGTTATACGATGTTCATTTAAATTTATTCACTAGATATATGTACATCATTGTTGAATGCTGCTTGTCATAAAAAAATGTCAAAAGCCTCTTAAATATAATCTTTAATAATAATATTATGTATATTTGTATTTTTGTATAAACAATTTTGGTATTTTTACTTAAATCTAAATACTGTATACAATATATCGCTGCTTATTCTGATTCAACGAAAGGACATCATAATATATAACAAAATTCCTCTGAAATGTAAATGTGAACATAATTTTATGCAGTCTTTGAGCTTCATATAAATTCAAATTGCTCACCCTGCAGTAAGGTGAAGTTGTAACTCAACGTAATACTGGGAATTGGCTGGGTTTCCACTGAGTTATTCATTTACAGAGTTGGGTTTAGTTGATAATTTCAGACCTAATTTTGTTGATAATAAATTATAAAATAAAGTTAATAAATCTTACTTGTTATTATTTCAAAATCATCTTCAGTTAAAATTAAATAAAAACCACATCCATTTGCACATACGTTAATAGTACTTTTGTTCAAAAATAATTAAATAAAACGTATTCTAGACATACTTCAACAAATAACTTTACTGTAAAAGTGTCATATTAAAACTAAGCTGTAAATCAAATGTTATTAATGAAAGAGTGCTGTTATACCGGGGGTCCAGCCTAAAGTTTTACAATAGCTAACTTTTTTATTTTATGTCTGAAAGTGTACTTCTTATGGGGGACCCCCTTTACTTTTTTATTTTGCTTTTTGGTATGTATTTCACTTTTCAAAATTTCCCGCCATTTTTCCAATATGGCGGCCAACTTTAAAATTTCTTATAGAACACCCTACATGTTATAGTGTTTTTGAAATTTGCATATACTTTTAAGACTTTTTTATTCTTTATTATTTTCTTCTAAACCTCACGGTTAGGGAGCTAGAGGCAATTAAAGTTCATTTTTAGTTCCATAAGAATTACATGGGGCAAACTTTATCTGCCCTTATCTCCGAAGCCATCGAATAAATTAAAAAATTCTTAGGAATAAAAATGTCTTAAATAGATGTTTTAAAACATTTCTTTTGTAATAACCAAAAAAATTTTGAAAATTTTTTTCCCCGCCATATTGGAAAGAGGATAATTTATGGGTAAATGATAATTTTTATGCGTGAAATGTTCTTAAAACATCAATTTAAGACACTTTTATTCTTGAGTATTTTTTATTTTAATCAATGGTTTCGGAGATATGGGCATTTAAAATTTGCCCCATGTTATTCTTATGGAACTAAAAATGAAATTTAGTTGCCTCTAGCTCCCTAACCGTGAGGTTTAGAAGAAAATGGCGAAGAATAAGAAAGTCTTAAAATTATATGCAAATTTCAAAAAACACTATAACATGTAGGGTGTTCCATAAGAAATTTTAAAGTTGGCCGCCATATTGGAAAAATGGCGGGAAATTTTGAAAAGTGAAATACATACCAAAAAGCAAAATAAAAAAGTATAGGGGGTCCCCCATAAGAAGTACACTGTCAGACATAAAATAAAAAAGTTAGCTATTGTAACACTTTAGGCTGGACACCCGGGTATAATAGGAGCCGTGCATCAATAAACCATGAGATAAAACTGCGCAGTCAATCGTCCGGTGTAGATCAAGCCGATAAGAGCTGCCGATCACTACACGGGCATGCGGGGCCACTTCTGTGGATGGCAGTGTTTATAAGTAAATATAATAAATTCTTCTTCTACCGAGACTTAATATTGTCATAATTATTTACTCACACTGCTAGGTGTTTTACCAGAATTGATCTAAAACTCACCTGAAACAGACAAAATAGTAAATCAATTTAAATTTCTTTAATTAAACAATTGTTATATATTATTTTTTATTTGGCCGGGTGGCACTTACAACAGTATATCTTTGAATCAAGAGATCCAGTAACTAAACATAGTGATTTTAAAGAACAACGTAAAACTTTTTTTGTAGTATTTGTTAACGAACTAACTGATTTATTTCCACAAATTAATTTCATCAAGGCGACTATTTTCTTTTACCTACATTTATAAATCATTGTTTGTGAAATTATTTTATTATATTAAGTGATTTATCAGTTTTAAAGTTTGTTAAATAACGTAATGCACCATAATGGATATTTAGGGGCGAGATCGGTTTGCAGCCGTGCAGACCTCACACCTGGCCCTGGCCTGATGCTATCGGGAGAGACTCGTGAGGTAAGAACCACCTCAGGGAGATTCAGGATTGGGCTCAATTGCCACAATAAATACCTCAAATAACCGATGTTAGATGTAAGTTAAATAACATTGTTAATACAACTTACATCTAATAAGTAGAAATCAACGCAGGATATTAATAATAGTACGCATTAGTTGTATTATGAAGGACTTTAACCCACGAGTCAGATGTGAATTAGAACATGAGCCAAGCGAGTCGCATACACTAATATATCCACGACACCGTAATAAACATGTCAAAAATGTATAGGTCATGGACGGCCACCCATCAAAAACCTAGCCACTCAGATGTCGCTTGACCAAGTTGTCTTTCTCAATCACATATGGTCACACTCTTTTGAGGTTAGACGCATAAATAACTAAACATGAATCGTAATGGAACTAAAAGCTGATGTGCGAATTGCGTAACACTACTTTTGTCAAATGCCGAGCCTTTATTGTTCTAGAAGCGGAATTTCAATGTGACCCGGAACGTTTAGATCAGCAAGGATTAATAATGTATCTCTTTATGATCCTACTTGATTTATCTTTAGTGATTATTGTAAATGGTCGTAAAAATTGTAGATATGACAGATAATACATTTGTCATGGGGAGATTTGACTAACAATTATAAAATAGTGTTCCCGTTGCTGTTAAATAATGTGTTTTATAAACACAAATATCAAAGAAAGTTTGAACAAATGTGTTAAATTCTATTTGTCTCAACCAAACCTATTTCAAGTATTATCTTCACCTATGTTTAACAATTTAGTTTAATTAATTAAATAATTTTAAATCAATAAAATATTCGTTCAAATTATTAAAATAATTTTTATATCTTAAATTTTTTATGATTAACTATTTGAACTTTCTACATTATTGAAGTGTTAAGTATAGTTAAACATAGCTTTCAGATGTACCAAACAACTCATGAAATATAAACTTACTAATCTTCATAATTTCTGTTCTAAACCATTTTGGAGCTGAAGTACAACTGCTCGGAATGAAGGTAAACTGGCAAATACTTCAGAACGGAACTCAGGAGAGACATTGAGTAGTGTGTTTTGGCCACTTTTAAAACCGGCCACGTGCCCACCGAGCCACGTGACGCGGCAGCTGGCGCCAGCTGCCATGTCACATAGCTTCCGGTGGGGGTTAGAGGGTATATATGAGATGCTGTAGTTATATGTTATGGCATATAGGTTGGGGTGGAGATGGCGATAGTGTTGGCGTTAGGGTGAAGTAAATTTGCGCATAAATTAAAAGTTAGTTTAAAATTGAAATTCGTCGGTGTTAAAGAAACTCTAACAGTTGAACAAAAATTAAGAGTTAGTTGAAAATTGAAATTCAAACTTATAACTGGGATGTGGAAAACATGTCAAGGTCATCCAGAGTAAGTTTTTAAAAATTCTATCCAACTATCACCAGAAATAGTTTTAAGTTGAAGTAGTTGGTGATAGCGGGATAATTGATTCGTGCCATGGGAGAGGTGTTTATAGTTTGAAAGTTGGCGATCGAATGAGAAGCGCCGCCTAGGGAGAGGGCTTATAAAATGGCAACCTTCCCCCACCACCCCTTCTCCCACTCCTTTAGACCAATAACCGGTCGCCGACACTATGTGGTAAAACTGAACCAGACATGGCGGCCGCCATGGATAATTCTAACCTCAAAGCTTAGTTTTGCATTGGTGAGCATGCGCCACCCCCACTCCTTTACCTTTCTTTTATATTTTTAAAACTGAACAGATGTCCGGGCAGCTGCCCCTATGGGCAGATGTTCGGGCAAGTGTTGGGGGCAGAAATGTTGAAATATTGGGGTGGAGATGGCGATAGCGTTGGTGGTTGGTTGAACTGAATTTGCGAATAAAGTAACTAGGGTTGAACTAAAAGTGTACATAAATTAAAAGTTAGTTGAAAACTGAAATTTGACGGTGTTAACAAAACTCTTAATAGTTGAACAAAATTAAAAGTTAGTTTAAAATTGAAATTCAAATTTATAAATGGGATCTGGAAAGTATGTCAAGGTCATCCAGAGTAAGTTTTAAAAAAGCCTACCCAACTACCACCAGAAATAGTTCTAAGTTGAACTAGTTGGTGATAGTAGGATAGGTTGAAGTAACTTTTGAATTTTATTAGTGAACATACAATTAATGTGCAACAGCAGAGTTTAAACAAGTTGAACTTTTGTGATGAATTACAGAGTTGTAAATGCAAACACCGACGACGATGAGAAGGTAAATGCAGAGTCCCCAGATGATGTATTTGAAAAGCTTGAACAAATGTAACATTTCGAGTTGGTTTTCCTGTTCCATTTCTAATCGTTTAATTTCCAATTTCAATTTATCCTCTTCCATTCTAGTTACGAAGGGAACTTCATCCATCATATCCATCATGATTGTGTTAGTGTTTGAAATTTTAGTGATGTTGATAGTTCAGAAGTTGAAGACGGAATGAGAAGTGAAAGGGAGAAATGTTAGTTAAATAAAGAAGTGGTGGGGGGAAGACGTTGCTCTTAATTATTACCATCAGTAGTGTCAGATGGTGCAGGAGTTAGATTTAGTAAACTGTCTTCGTCCGAACTTTCAACCTTATCACAAATAGGACAATCGTATGTTATTTCCAAATTCATTTTGATGGTTGTAAAATTATCTACAAGTTCTTGTAAAATATTAAAAATGTCTTGTAACTCTTCTTTAGAGTTTATTTCAAAACTAGAATTCATTCGGGCCAATGGAGAGTTGTTCATTGTTGGAGAGTCGGTGATGGAATGAGGATCGGCGCATAGGGAGGGGGCTTATATAATGGTGACCTTGAGCAGGCGTCTAGGGAGGGGGGCTGTCTAGGGAGGGGGCTTTTATATAGGGAACCTTGAGCTTATGATTGAATAAAACGTTTAGTTCTTCTTCTTCGTCTTTTAATTCAATTATTTGAACCGAAGTAGTTGTTTCATCTTCTTCACTTGATGAAGAAAACAATTCACCAGGATTTAAATATTGAACTACAATTCTGAACCATCTTATAGGATATTCGTCAATGATAGAAAGTAAGTTTTGAAACAATTCTTCCATCTCCTCCCTGTCAGTTATTATATGTTCAAACTTGATAAATTTGTTTTCCATGTTGTTAGTTAGAGTGTTGGAAGTGGAATGATTTAATATTATATAAAAATTAGAACTAGTGGTGGGGGAAATCTCAAGGTCATCCAAATGAAGTTTTAAAAAAGAGTGTAAAACTGAAATTACACATTTGATGGTTCAACAGGATCGGAATACCAATCTGATCTGTATTTACATCTTTTTATCATATGTGTACAAAAATCATCTTGATGAGAATTGGTGCGTTGACAATGAGCAAGATCTAGAGGGTGAAATTTGAAACATCTTTGAGGACAACATGTATGAAAATATCTTGATTTGTAAAATTTGAAAGTTCGCAATTCCGGTGGTGGTAGTTGTTTTGTTTTGCATTTGCAATAACAAGATCCGAAGAATTCACATTTAGTACAAGCTAACCCATCCACCATCATTGGTCCTAAATCTGTACACTGTTGTTCACAACAGTAACGAGGTTTGTACTTGTATTTTTGCTCTTCCATGTTGATGCTGCGGAGTCCAGTGAAAGAATAAGAGTGTATAGTGTTGAATAGCGAGTTTTATGTTCTGTGAAAAGTGGTGGGGGTAATTTCAAGGTCATCCAAATGGAGTTTTAAAAAATTATACCTTACTAATGTAAGGAATGTTGATACTTAAGAAGTTTGTTTCTCTTTGTTTTCTTCAGACTTTTTATCTTTCTCAGCTTTAGCCATAGCAACTAGTTCTTCTATTGATAGCGGATGTACTTCAGGAAATTTCAAAATTAATTTAGCTTGGTATCCTTCTTTAGCTAATACATCTATATCTTTAGTCATTTGTTCAACAGTGTTGTAATCTTTTCCATAGATTTTTCCATCAAGTTGAATCATCATTCTGTACAACATTTTCTTAAATAGGTCTTGTCGTGGTGAGAGCTGAGAAGCAAATGATTATTTATTCAAGTTTTACATCCTTTTTATTAACTCACATTCAACACGTGATTCTTTAGTTGTAGTTTTGTTTGTCAAAAGTTATTCAACATTGGTAATATTTTTGGAACTTGATGTTATGTTGACCAGTAGGCGATGAAGAAGTTGTAGGTTGTGTAGAAATAAATATTTTATCATCACAATATTTTGTTTTAGTGAACATCCTTGTATTAGTAGCACTAACATCAACAGTTAAGTGATAACCACCGGTAAGTAAAACTCGCATTTCGTTGGTTAAATCTTCGAGTTGTTCAAAAGTTGTAATGGTGTTGGTATCGTAAGATGCACACTTGACTTTGAGAGACATATTTAGTTTTTTATATTAAGCAATAGAGTGAGCGAGATGTGTACGGTACGAAAGGTAGTCGTAGACTGATGAACTTCACAAGTAGATTTCTGCTTTTATCATCACACAAAATTGGGTCAAGGTCATTCCGTGGAATTTTTAAAAAAGCAACATATTGTAATGTACAAAGACATTACAATATGTTGCTTTTTATTTTTTTGTTTTATATCATATTTATTGAGAAACAATTACAAACAAATATTTACAATGTTATGTACAAACTAATCAATAGTAGGTGTTACATGAATTGTAAGTTCAGTAGAGTTATTTCCACTTGGTCCGTGCGAAACCAAATAAAGTGCGCCGGGTTGAACTACACGAAGATCTTCATTTTGAAGAAGTTGTACAAAACGTGTAGGTAGGAAGATTTGAAACTTCGGTTCGTCACCAACTGTATACGGTGCCTCGCTCAATGTGCAATTAATAGCATCACCTACTGAAGTTTCCATTTTCTTGATTGTATGAATGATGTAATGTTTTTCTTCTTTTAGTTCAGAACATTTCTTCGTAGGTAGAATTGATGATTTAGAATGAGCGTTGAACTGATCGACCAAATTTTGAAGTAAGTTCTGCGATGCCATCTTGATGTTATTGTTAATTTTCTTGTAAATAAAAATGTCCGTTGGAGATGTTGTCTCTTCGGAGGTTCGAGTAATACTCATGCTGTGTCATGGTAGCGCTCTCACTTTTATAGTCGACACTACCCCCACCACTTTTTTGAAGGAAACTATTCAAGCGGTAGGCATTCTTTAAAGCGCACTGCGACCTTCGATGTTTAAAACTTTTTGATGAAATACAAAGTTCGTTGAAGTAGCATTGGAAATCTTTATCAATTATTGCATTAATCACTTCGTTGCTTGTAAATGATTGTATCCAATTTGCTTTTTCCAATCCTCTTGTGTAGATAATTTTAAACTCTTTGCAATAATGATTCATAATGTGCGGCATCATGTTATAATTAATGAAACCTTCATCCCATCTTAAGTTGTGAAAATGTTTGTTCAACCATTTGTTTGTAACTTTCACTTTAGTTGTTAGTCTATTAAATGGTACTGGAGGTTTGAACAAATAATGATAAACTACTGATGTGTTCATGTCCAAGATTACTAATTCTTTAATAATAAAATTACCATCATTTCCTCGGAAAGCTTGAAATTTAATTATACCTCTTTTAACTTCCATTATGTGTGGTGCATTAGAAAACGAAACCCGTTTATTCATGATGAAGTCTTATTAACAACTGACTTAAAAATTGAATGAGCCGACGTTTATAACAGACAGGATTGTTCTTCTTCTTTCACTTCTTGTGCCACTTCATTGATATTAAAATTGGTGTGATAGTTGTTTAATTGTCTCCACATTTCAACTTCTTGAGGTATTCTATTAAAGATTGAAGTATCCACGGGACCGTATAAAATTGGAACAAAAGGTTGTTTGTCCAATGTATCGATTAAATAGTCTTTAATTATTGCACTTGAAAATATTAGTTGTTTCAAATATCTGGTGACGGGACCGGTAGTACAACTTAAAGTGTAAAATTCTTCTTTAGTAAAATATAATTTAACATTGTGGGTAGTTAAATCTCTGAAGCGAACAATTTGTCCTCCACGATGTTTTACTATATCAACTTCAATATTTGATTCCAATAAACTTAATCTTGTTCTTCTTCCAAATGTGTTGTTACTTAAATAGCACTCCAAAAGATGTAAATGTTTCATGAGAGATTCCCAAGTAGTTTCACTGAAAGTAACCATTTAGTTTCCATGATTTAAAATAACAATTGGTGAATAATCCATTGATTTTAAAATTCCAACTGATATACTTTTTGTCATGCATGAAGAAATTGGGTAGATAATCCGAAGAAATACTTCTGTTAAAATATTGGTTGTAATGTTAACTTCAACCTTCTTCCTTTTTACTTCTTTTTCAGCTTCTTCTTCTTCTCTCTTCTTATGTTTGTTAAACTTTAGGAACTCGTCCATTTTTCGTTCAACTTGTTTTTCTATATCTGAACTATTATCATCCATTAGAGGTGTATTTTCTTCTCCGTTAGTAGAATTCATCTTGCGAATGATGTTTCCCATACGACGGTTGAAGATAGAATGAAGTTTCCACTAATTATTTTCTCGCTTTTATATTTTTCGTAAAATCCTTGAAATTTATACAATTACATAATTGTTTGTTTTCAACTTGTCTTTCACAAATGAAATTCTAACCTCAAAAATTGAAGCAGATAATTCTAACCTCAAAAATTTGCAGTCGTTGTACAATTCTTCTTAAAGTACATTCTTCACAATTCCGGTCAGCGGTGTGTAAGTAACTATTTTATCATGTAGAATTAGACAGTATGCCGAAGTTCCATCCGCTACTGGTTCTTCAAATTCCATTTCAATTTTTATATCCACACTTGATGATTTTACCGATTCATTTTGTTTTGAACAATCGATTACAATTATTGGAGCCTTGGAATAATACTGGTCAGGTGATAATAGTGGTGTATTAGTTTTTCCATAATATGACGATTGAAATCTTGCATACATATCGTATAAAATGGAAAAACGTTTTTTGCTGAACATGACATTCAAATTGTCATAGGGAAAGAATTGAGAGTTTAGGAAAACTTTACAATTCTTTATTTTACAGTGATCAAATTGACCAGCATTTGCAGTGATAACATCTTTTCGCTTAGTTTGAAAACCGAGTATTATGTACCTTGCTCGTTCCAAGTAAATTGATGTCTTGACGGTCCATGTTTGTCGTTCTGTCTGAGGTAGTGTAGGGTATTCATGAAATTCCCAACTTCGGAATGGCATCACAATATCACGGTCAGATTTCAACTTTCTCAATAATAGGATTCTATGTTCATCAGCTAATATTACATGAGGTACTCTCCAAACAACTTTATCCAACTGTAGTTGCCATTCCAGTTTATCTTCCGTAGTTGCAGGGTCTGCAAGTATCAAGTCCTTATTAGTTGAAGATCTGAGTAATACTAATTCTTGTTTGACATTTATTATTACCCGTTTGTAATCTTCAGCGAATCCCAAAAGCAATCGAAAAGGTACATGAAAATCAAAGTGACCGTTGGAAGCCGGTGTTATAGTGTCTTTATCGGGGGCAACCCATCCGGCGGTGACTATTGAATTCTTCTCATGCGGTGTTAATGATGTTAATCCTTTCAATGTCGTTGTTAAACCAACCTTTTTTGTTGAATCAACCGTCACCCCTGATATTTCATATCTTATTTCATCAAAAAGATATGCCATCGGGTTATTTATAAAAGGAACTGTTGAAGCAGTTTTTCCATCCAATTTTAATACCCGTCCTTCGATGTACAAGTAACTTTCACACGGTAAAGTGTAAATATCTTGTTGTTGAATGGGGATCCTTATTTCATCGTTATTGTTTAATTTTGATGAAGTGTAAGGGTTGTGCGTGTGATATTCCTTCTCCCATAGTGTTTCGTCGAACGTTGGTCCTTGAGATATATCCAGGATATCCATCGCTGTTAAGTTTCAATCCAATCTTCTGTAGAAAACGAATGTTTTCCGATGTTAACTCTTCCAATGTCGAGGAGCTACTGAGCTCCCGACTCTTCCGTTGCGGTTTAAATGATAATCCCATGTTGACTTTTATGTTGCTGCTCTGATGTGTATCCGTATAGTAATTGTTTCTCCTCTAAAGTCAACACTATGACCGTCTTGATCCAATATGTTCAGTACGATGTCTGAAATGAAACTGGTGTTTAACGGTAGGTATATCAAGTTTTGTGGCTTCTCAACAATTTTAAAACCGGGAGCCACTGTTGGATAAAATGTATGTAAAATATGTTGATTAACTCCATCTCTATAAGATCCGTGTATAATGTTGCACGTGACATCGATACTATTTACTTTCAATATTGTTACAGTTGAATCACCTGAATGAGTAGTTCCAGGAGTTAAGATTTTCTTTTTTGTATCTGTAAATCCAAGTAAACTGCCAATCGACTGTTCCAAGCTGACATCAATATAATATTTCGAAGTTATTTCTGCTTTTAAAGCATTATTGTTTCCTTTAACGGTGATATTGTCTTCTCCGAGTTGTTTCTGTAATAATTGGTTTATATCATCGATTTCATAAGCTCCAGTAGGAAATGTAATTATTTTTAATTCTGAGTATTTTCCTGCAGCATCCTTAGTTTCATAATAATGTAGTAAATTATTCTTCCCTTCCGTAACATTGGGAATTGAGTTGTAGGTAGTCAAATCAAGTAATGCCGCTTCCCATAATCGTTCCTTGGATAGACGCAATGCTGGGAACAGCGTACTTTTCAATGTGGATGAATTTCCACTCAATGACACTGTATACGATGACATCTTAAAGCTGACTGACACTTTTCGCTAGAAACTCCAAACATAAATGCCCACATATTTCAGTATTGTTAGGTTGTTCTCTTTTGTAATTGTAAAAAATGTTTTTGGAGTTTCGAAAATAATGTTGAAGTTCTTTTGGCGGTGGTAGATTGCCAAAACTGTCAAAGTAGTAAACGGTTTGTCCGAGCTTTTTATAGCATACCCAATGAGTGCCTGGACCATAGGTGGAATCCAAATTTACTATTCCAGTTTCATTTTTCCATATTTTAGTTGGTAATGCATCTTTCATAAAAACTCCTCGAAAGAATGGTACTTTCAAACATTTTACATAATCATTTAACTGATGATTTGTTAAGGCTTTATTTGGAATTATCAATTGACTCTTCTTATTTAGTACACACGGTATGGTCTTAGGTATAAACCTGCTCCGTTTTTTACCATTTGCCAAACAGAAGTCTTCTTTACATTTGCCTTATGAGTTCTACGACGTCCTTTTTTAATGTTTCCACCTCTTTTGGGAGCGCCTTTCTTTGCAGGTCTTCCTCTGCGACGTCTTCCACCACCTAACTTTGCTTTCGTCTTCATGGCTGTAGTTACTGCCCAAGCCGATGCTTTTTCTGCAATACTTGCGTCACTTGATTTTACTCTTTGCCAAGCTTTTTCCGCTAGAATTTTATCTGCTATTGCTCTATTTGTTGAATCTTTATACTTTGAATATGCTATATCGTGTTCCTTGCAAGCTTGATCTAATTTATTAATTCCAGGATCTCCTCTTGCTAAACGCTTTGCCAACTTAGTTCCAGGTCCACAATATTGATAACCTCCGGGCAGATGTAATTCGTATGGTAAAGTGTCTATCGTTCGATTTACAACAGCACCAACTGGAATCCGTCTGAGCAGGGATAATGCAGCTGATGTTATACCACGTCCTCTCTTGCCGCTGTCTTGACAATGACTGAGAGATACGGTCTTCATTATGTTGTCTTATATAACTGGCGTGTTTACTCCACGAGATACTTTACACAAATGAATAACTTGTGCAAAATCTTTTATATTTAAAGACTTAGTTATTCAAATTAATTATATACTGATTTATAATTCTATTTTTAATCCAAGCTTTCGTTCATCGGGTTGAATCATCACATGACTCGTTGTACTAGCTATATGATTGTGGGTATCAATAAGTAAATTACCCACTATTCTTATTAAACAATCTAAAGTTACAGCATCTTTCGGATGTTGAGGATCTTGTAACTGCATAATACGTTTATCATTACAAGTATATGCGGTTGAATCACTTTTTGATGTTGTTATGACTTGTCCAATAGTAGCAGCATCATTTGAATCTTCACCTGGTAAAATATTAATTATTTTCTTCATCTTTGCATCATATTTGGTCCCAAAGTGTTTATCCCAAGTTATTGTTTGTTTCAATGTAACACAATCATCTTCTTCATAACCAGGATAAATATTTTTTATTCTTCTATTACGACCATCGTATGTATCTAATCTACCACCACTTGCAATTAATGTTTGTACCATAAGAGGTACATCTGAATCTTTTATACCAAATCTTCCATTTGTTATTGTTTTATGTCCTGCATCCCATTCATCATTTTTTCCTTGCATTAAATCAAACTTTTCATTTCCATGTATAAATTTATCTCCCCGCTTTAACACGGAATCTTCATGTTTTACAAAATTTGATGTTTCCTTTTTTAATTCTTTAGATAATTGTTCCATAGTAACAGCATCTTTTGGTTGAGAACCAAACTTTACATTTGTCAATGTTTTACCATGACAATCGATTCCATTAACATCTTGTAAAATACAGTTGTCCTTGATGTATTTTAGGTTTACAGCATCACCGTCTTCCTTTGGGTATCCAATGTCATTTATAATAAATTTATAAAAAGAAAATCCATGTTCAGTTTTTTCCGGTATTATAGAATGTAAATATTCTTTATTAACTGAATCTTTATCATTTTTGGGATTTCCCACGTTGGTTATTCTATAATTTCCAGCATCATACGTTTGTCCATCTTTTAAGTTATTACCCCATTGCAATTTTAAAGTATTTAAAAGTTCAGATGATAAGTACTCTTTAGTAATTGCATCAGAACCTTCAGTTGGTTTACCAACATTAATTAATCTATGTGATTTAACATCGTAAGTATTCTTATGTAATTTCAATGATGTTGAAGTAGCTTCTTTTACTGTCTTCAAATTTGCTCCATCAGTATCTTCTTCTGGATCTTTAACTAGTTTTAAACGTTTATTACTTATGCTATAGTCACCTTCAGGTGTTTGCGGTAATCCACTTCTTTTTCTGTCTTCTCCAACTTGCACTCCTAACGCGGAGTACCGTCCGAACTTGTCAACGCTCATGTTAGAACTGATACGTCTTACGCTTGCAATTCTTTTATATCCGCGGACAATTATACAACTATACCACGATTCCTAAGTTCATCAACTAGAGCCACCCATTCATTATTCAAACCCGTATGACCGGCTTCCATGGCTTCATGCAATAGTCTCATTCGGTCAACCAATTTATTGATGTCGTTGTAGTAAATCACATTTGTATTGTATAGATTTTTCATCAATCCTTTACCAGATGTTGAAGTATCTCCTTTACTCTTTTTACCATGTTGTTCAAGAAGTGATAAATCCATAAGTGATAAAGATTTTCTTTTCAGTGGTTGTCTCACTGCTGGTGCAGTACGTAATGTTGGCAATTTTCGTGGAGGAAACAACTTTTTTATAATGATGTTATATTTTGTTGCACGTGAACGATTAATCATTGCATCCTTTAAGTAGTTTCTTTTATGAGCGTTAGTATTTTGGAGAATCTCCTTAAAAACACTTAAATTTTTGGATGAATATCTTAGTGGTATGTTTTTAAAAATTAATTCATATAATCCTTTTGTTCCTTTATATCTATGCTCACCAATAATGATGTAATCGTCTTGTGTTATTTCAAGCTTTGAATTGCCAATCTTCAATTCATTCCCATCAATTCTTGCTCCATATACGTGTGATCTACTCAAATTCGGGTTTGATTTCATGTCATGTAGCATTTTCATTATATATTTTCTTCCAAGAGGTCCATGTTGTAATATATCGCTACTCAATTGAGTTAAATTTGGAATAGATTGTTCAGCTTCAGGTATTGGCTGTTCTTCTTCCTTTTCAACAATCGGTTCTTCTTCTTTTGTTTCTTCTTGCTCACTAGCACTTGTATATGAATCATCATCTTCTTCTTTTTTTAATGCTTGTACTTCTTGTTTAGAAACTGGTAGTAAAACATCTCCTTCATAACGAGGTTTACCAATAGTTTCTGAAATCTGTTTTAAAGGTTCCGTAATAGGTTTAAATGTAGTCTCTAGAAATTCTTCTCTTTCACTTAAACCCATCCTCAATGCACGATTCTTCATCCTAATAGAATCACTGAGCGATTTTATTTCTTTCAATAGTTTTTCTTGATTCACCATGTTCACACTGTGAAGTTCAACTTGTAACTAGATGTAGCATCGGTAGTTCAACGCATAAATACAAATTTATCCAACCCAATACGATATCTACCATTTTTAATATCTTCTTCCTTCATAATAACGAGAAAGCTATATTTCTCATTCCATGCTTTGCCACACATCTCTTTAAATTTTTCAAATGACATATCCGCATTTACATGATCATTATATATATGCTTTAAATTTGTTTCATCTTGCTTGAAGATGATCAACATATTTGCATTGTCTCTTATGAGTTGTTTTGGAATTTTACTGTATGTTTGACCAATGTAAATGCTATCAATATTATGATGTCTTCCCATAGCAAAATAATTCCTTATTGTGTCATGATTTTCACAAGAAACATCGTCAAATATAAAAATAGAAAATGGTTTTGCTTCATTTGGTTGCATAATTGTTTCACTGGCATTAAACTTGTAAAAATTTACTTCAGGTACACTTGCAAGTACTTTATCCAATAATTGATATTTTGGTTGTTGCAATGATTTTGAAAAAATGTATATATTGTTAAAACGCAATCCTTTAGGATTAGTTATAAGGTTAAAAACAACATTAGTTTTTCCACAATTTGAAGGACCAGTTATTAGACATCTTATCGTATTTGGTAGTAATTCACCATGTTTTCCATGATTTAACTTATCATTGTCAACTGTCAATTCATCAATGTTATTGATATTAAATCGATCTTTTTGTTGTACAATCTCCATCTTGTATAAAGGTTAAACATACAATGAGCTATTAAACAACTATACTAAGTCTTTTGAAGGAATCCAAGAGTCTTCACTTTTATCAAACCCTAACCACCGGACTTTAACCATATCCTTTTTCCTTTGTAAAATCTTCTCGACAAGATATACATCACCGACTGTTGATTTCAACAATTCGTGTCCGTAAAATCCACCTTGAAGTAATTCACCCTTGTTATCCTTTAATAAATAGGTTTCAGGTATAGTTGGTTGCACTTTATAAATTGTAAATACTTCATTAGTCCAATTTGGTAGATATCTTTTACTAAATACACCTTTGTATTTGCTTATATGAACTTTATCGTTGACCTTGAACTTCTTTGGTTGCAATTTTTCCAATTTCGGTGTTGTATTATTTTTAATGCCTTGTAATACAATTTTGGCATTAGCACTATTTACCTGGATAGGTTTCATTCCAATGGTACGATGATATTTGTTGTTATACTCTTTTATAAGTTGTGGTAATATGTCATACCACACGTATGATCCTCTTTTTGAAAATTGTTTATACATCGCAACTTTTAATGTTCTATTGAATCTTTCAATTATTGAAGCTTTAACCTCAGAATTTGTAGAATAATGATTTATTTGATATTTCTTCATCAAAGCTCCAAAGTCTTTATTAAAATATTCTTTTCCATCATCGGTCTGTAGATGTTTAATTTTAAATTTATTTCTTTGTATTGTGGTTTCCATAGCTTTTGTAACACTTTTACCAGTCTTATCCTTCACTGGTAAAGCGTCAGCTATTTTAGTAAAACAGTCTATAATTGTTAAAATATATTTAAATCCTTTATTTAATTTACTGTGCGGTATCATTTCAATGAGATCAGCTTGATAAAGATCATTCATTCCTTTAATGATTGTACTTCTTCTTGGAAATCTTCTTCTTGCTGGTTTATGTAGTTCATTTACAATCTTGTCCTTCACACTTTCCATCTTCAGATGTTGCTTGTACACCGCATGTAAAAATACTGATCCATAGAATAGTTTATTCTCATTTATATAGTTTGAATATAGGTCAAGGCCATTTCATATTAGTGTAAAAAAGAGGGAACATGGCATTGGGCTTGCCATGTCCCCTCTTCTTTACGGAAAGGAAAAAGGAAGAAGGTAGAGGACGAAGAATAGGTTTACTGGTCGATAGGATTTAGAGAGTAGTGGCCGAATGGTAAAGTATTAATTTTATCTTCTAAAATATGGCGCTTGTCATCTTTGTAGCTTAATGCCCACTTTGTTTGTTTGACACTAAAAAGTTGATGATTATAACTTCTAATAGTGTTGAACGTTGCAGTTGTTTCAACATTTTCAAACAAACATCTTTTATAATGTTCAAACTGTACGTTCTTCTTCAGGAAAGAAGTTTTTATTCCTTTGGCCTTCTTCGTAACTTGATGTTCGTTCCTCTCGTTTATGTACAGTTGAAATGAATACAGTTTGGACATTAATGCTACAATTTCCATCATCGGCACACCATTTGTTTCATCTTTAAATTTTTCCAATACTTTCCTATTTCTGTCATAGTCGTAATTTGGATGATCCTTAGGATAATCGGAAAAGTCGAAATCATCTTTATATATAAAGGTGCGTAGATCTTCATACATGTCATTTGTTTTAATCCAGTAAATTAGTGCATCCGTGTCCATATATGCAATACCAATGTTCTCTCTTCCATAATAGTTAACCATCTTCTTATAATGAAACTCGTACATATGTGTTTTTGAAATATCCAAGATTGACATTCCAAGATACAAAGGACGATCCATTGTAACTGACTTCTTGTTCATGGAAATAAGAACTAGATTTTCATTAATAATTATAGATGAACCAAAGTTTGGTTGTTGCACCAATTTCTGTAATTTTACTGGATCAGTTACCAATTTGATATCCTTATGTTTCCTTTTGTTTTCCAAAGTCTTGCCGAATATTGCGTTATTCATTAATTTGAAAAAATCTTTTTGAAAACTTGATGTAGCGGTGGCTCTTCTTCTTGTGTTGTTGTCGATGTAAGGTTTTAACCAACAAGATTGAGAAAATTGTAGTACTCGATTAATTTTTGTAATTCTCAATCCTAAGTCTAAAGCTTGTTGTATCATCCAGTAGTGTCCAACATATCGAGACTTGTCGGTTAAAGTCATCATTAATTTTGGCCATCTTCCAGTAGGGGAAATTTCAGTCTTCGGAAGAAGTGGTAAATCATAATGTTGATCATGAAGATGTTCAGGATATTCAAGATTAACATCAAAAATGTAACCAGTTTCACCATGCTTCGGTATATCCATTATGTTTCCTATCGATTCTGGATCTATCCATTTAAAATTATCATATGGAAGGGGATTCGACATTGCCCATCCGTGTAAGTTATTTGCATCAAAATAACCCAGGAATGTTGTTGGTTTTGATGCATCATAATCGGGCAGATACTTGTTGTTCGCCTTGAAATGTCGTGTAACGCTTTGCGTCAATCCCCCTCGAACTCCTGACTCTAACATCATAACCATATCTATATCAGTAAGAAGTTGTATTTTACAATTTGTTTCTTTCAACATAGCTTGCCATGCTAATCCAGGTGAAGTGTACGAATGAAGAGGGTCCAATCCATATGCCGCAAAACATGTATTTCTAAATTCTTCCATTATATCACATAGTAAAGTTACATCCAATTTAACATAAAAATCTGAATATTCTCCCAATGTTCTAAATCCTAAATCGTTCCATACTTTACATGCATGATCATAGTCCTCTTGAGATATGTCCATGTCATAAAGTTTACTTTTGAATTCTTCTTTAGCTGGAAGTGATGTTTCATTAAATCTTTCTAAACTGTCTATGTAATCATATGGAAACACACCTTTCCGAAGTACCAAATCCAGTTTGTCGTTATTTACAATCTTCTTTGTTTCGATGAAATCTTGTTTCCTTAAATTTTCTGAAAGTTTGGACAAACTCGACGGCATAAATCTGTAGGAGTCCAAGAATCTTAGTTTCATGTTTCCAACTTCTTTGGAAAAACTTATGAACTTCTCTGAAGTTTCAGCTAACACATCGATTTTACCGTCGTCTCTTCCTAGTTCAGGTATTATAAAATGAGCATCGTACCCACTGAGGTTATGCAGAACCACAGGAATAAATAGTGGTAAACGATAGCTCAAGTTGCATTTATTACAAGCAGCACCCCTGTAATAACCTGTGAGGTGATCGTGATCTTTAACTTTATAATTCTCAATAGTAAAATCATTTTTGCATAAGAAACATCGAGTTGCATTTTCATGTTGAATTTC
The DNA here is from genome assembly GCA_030545055.2 of Neoaliturus tenellus. Lineage (NCBI taxonomy): Eukaryota > Metazoa > Arthropoda > Insecta > Hemiptera > Cicadellidae > Neoaliturus > Neoaliturus tenellus. The sequence goes on along the minus strand of CM061531.1, from coordinate 282,156,945 downwards.
TTCTTCTTCCTCCATCGGTTTCATTGGTACAATATTTGTATATAATCTTTGTGCATTTCCAGCTATTGAATATAAGTGATCAAGAAATATTTTCTCTACATTTTCACCACGATATACTAGAGGTTCTAAAGTTAATCCATATCTGTTTAAATGTTCTTCTGATAATGTTGATTTAACCATTAAACAAAAACTATTTGGTTTGTGCATTTGATATTTGACACTTTATCTAGCTTCACAATTTTCATCTTCTATAGGAATTAGTGTTGATTCAAAGTCCGCATATACAACTATAGGGATACGGAGTTGATGATGAACCTTTTGAAATGTAACAAATGCTCTGTTTTCCGAAGGTAAATTAATCTTTGCTTCATAATTATTGTTACATAGCCTTTTGTGCTCTTGTAACCATTCTCTTCCTTGTCTTCCTTCTCGTTGAAAATTAAAACATCTCTTGCAAATTATCTTTCTGTGTCGATCTTTAGAAAGCTGCTTGTTAACAAGAGAGTCGAATTTCTTTATGTACACATAGTGAGACACATCTCCTCGCGTTAGTAGTAGTAAATCCGTATGATCTGGTAGCTCTTCTTTTACAACACGTAAAGGATACACTTTGTTTGAACTATCTAATGCAAAAACATTGATAGATGTACCAGGATTTTTCTTCTCAAATTTTGATATATCTTTCAGTGATACAGGGTAAGTAATTCCTTGAAAATTGTACCTATGTCTTTGATTTTCATAGTGTTGGTTAGGTTTATCAAAATGATTTGGTACAAACTTAGATGTCATCGCATATCTAAAACATTCATTATCTTGATTTTTCACATTAATACATGATCTTGTATCCTTAATTCTTTTGGGCAAAGGAATGTAACTAGATCCCATTAGTCCATATCCATGTTTATGAACTCTTATATCTAATACTTCAATACTTGTAAGACTCCATCCGGATCCTCTTCCTTCGTGTTCCTGAATTTTTGTTAATATTTCTTCTATACAGTTTTCTACTATTGAATCAATGTTTGAACTTTCCATAATGGTTTGGTTTTTTGTTATGAATCCTCTTGGTGATAATTCTTCTTGTACATTTATAAACATAGCTTCTAGTAGTAAACCAAATTCAAGAAAGTTCAATCTTTTCAATTCTTCTTTTAAAGTTTTACTTACGATTGGTTTTGCTTCTCTAATAAATTCTTCTAGCTTCAAGTTTTCATTTTGAATCTTATGATGCATTACTACTTTACCGGGTAATGCAAATACTTGTAGATTCGGTAAAGTAGTTGAAGATGTTGCAGTTATTTCATCTTGTTCATCTTGTTCTTCTTGTTGTTCTTGTTGTTCTTGTTCTTGTTCTTGTTCTTGTTCTTGTTGTTCTTGTTCTTGTTCTTGTTCTTGTTTTTCTTCTGGGTTGTTGTGAATTAGTTCTTTATGACAGTCTAATAGAATTTCATCATGAAACGATTCCGAACATTTATCGCAACGATACATGTTGAGATGTTTACTCTTCGAAATTTCGCCAAGAAATGAAATGGGCTCTCATGTTCCTCCTTTTATAACGGTTCCCCCACCACTATTTATTTCATCTTCTTCACTATCCAAGGAAATCAAACGTTTTGAACAAAAATATTAACCTTCTACAAACTAATTGTTCATTCGTGTTCTTTATTCCCATTGGAGTTTTAGTATATACTTCTTTATATTCGAGCTTTAACGAACTTTCCCCCACCCAACTAATTCTAGTTACTTTTAGGTGGAAATGGCTAGAGCACAGACACTTGGTTGAACTAAATTTGCGCATAAATTAACTATAGTTGAACTAAAAATTTGCATAAATTAAAAGTTAGTTCAAAACTAAAATTCGACAGTGTTAAAAAAAATCTAACAGTTAAACAAAAATAAATGTTAGTTTAAAACTGAAATTCAACAGTGTTAACCAAATCCTAACAGTCGAACAAATAGGTCAAGGTAATCCAATTTAACGCGAGAACGAGGAATAGAGCACTAAGTGGCATGTTAGTCCATTACCACAAAGTGATCTATTCCTCGCTCTCTATTCTACATCTACTTTTTCGGGTTTACTTATTTATATTAAAATGTTCAAATTTTACTATGTAGAATGTCCATTCTTGCTCTTCAACTCTTCGATTGTTTTTAGCAATTGTAACAAATATTCGTTAGTTTTCACCAAAGTCTTTATTTTGCTACATCCAATTTCAATGGAAGGAATTATAAGTTGTAATTTTATAAGTTCAATCTTTTCTTTCTTGCGAATTTCTCTCTTTATTATGTTGTTCCTTATTTTTGCTGAAGATTTAAACTCCATGTTGTTTCTGCTAAAGCCACAATAATAAAAGTCTCTTCAAACAACCTGCATTTATACACATTCCCCCACCATTTTATAATCCCCACTCCTTTCCCCCTTCTTTATAGGATTTGAAAGGGATAGGGTGTAGGGTGGGGGAAGGGTGATTTTGTTATTACACTAGTTGTGCAAGAAAATAGCCACCAGTGTCCACACCTTGTTCATAGCACTCCATCATAGATTGTGCCCACTGCAACATGCGGTCTCTGTCATTTGGTGTGACAAGGAAAGAATGACTATCACCATACAATATAAAAGAGTCAATTCGTACATAACATCCTGAGTCCAACCATTTATTAGCTTCAGCCATAAACTTTTCTATTGTATCAAATGGAAATTGTGGATCAATTGCTATGACTTTACGTTCTTCACTAAGTTCAACAGTATAATCATCATCGTCCTCATCATCTTCACTTTCACTGTTGTTACTTAAAGTGTCTTCAAATTGTTCAAAAACATTAGAAATTTTGGAAGAATTGAAATTTTCATTCAGATGAGGAGGCATTTTAAAGCAAGAAATATTGTAAACAGGAGAGACGAAACGACAAGAGCGGCGTGTAGAAGATAAATGAAGGAGTGACCAACGCTCGCTCTGCTTTTATAATAGTATGCAAATGAGGGGTAGGAGCTGACCGTGACCAGTCATCGACCTAAAGGAGTGGGGGGAAGTACTTTTTTACTACTCAGATGGAAGTAGGTTAGTAGGTCACAAAACTTAGAGTGTTAAAAAATAATGGGGGAGAAACACAACGCTATAACGCATTGTGTTTCTCCCCCATTATTTTTTAAGCAACAATTTGGAAAAAAAACTATGTGAATTTACTTTCTACGCCCCCACTTTGTAATACCATCCACTTTGTGTCTGAGGAGATAGTCTTTAGAGTCTAACTCATAAACGGATTTCTCTTTGCGCAAGGATTCAATTACTTTAATATTATATTTTTCGCCGTTACAACTTGCCAAAATGTGTTCGTTGTCAATAACACTTTCAAATAAATAAACACAACCTCTCTTAAGCCTATTTCCTTTCACACCAATAATTTTGGATTGGTATTCAATAGTGGGGGTTTCTGTCAGTTGTGGTTCAGAAAGGTGTTTCACGACATGTACACGGCAAAAACTTTCGTTTTTAACACATTTCCTCCCACAAGCTGATCCTTTCTTAATTCCCCTAGTGAGCACTTCAGGGCAAGTAGTGGGACGTCTAAATGCCCTACGACGCTCTTCTTGTAATGATTGAAATTGCTCTGAAGGAGCAGGTTTAGGGGCAGGTTTAGGAGCTGGTTTAGGAGCTGGTTTAGAGGAATCAGTTTTGTGATAGGTATGATCTTCAGGTGTAGTAAGTGGTGGGGTAGGAGGCAATGGTGATAGTGGGATGATGGGTGTACTAAAGCGATGAACAATAGTTTCAATTGAAAGGGTATTAATACGGGGAACTGGCTTCTGCGGTGGTGGCATCATAGTTGATGGTGGTGCGGAGTCCTTTGAAGGCGAAGGTGAAGGTGGTGAAAAAATACTGCGAAGTCTAGAAGTGTTGGTTGGCGGAAGAATAGCTCCAGAAGTTGAAGGTAGAGATGCAAGTTGATTCTTGTAGCAATCAGGAAGGTTTTTAAGGCGAAGAGTTTTCTTAGGTGCAGTCGTAGTAGAAATTGAAGTTGAAGTAGAAGTAGCAGAAGTAGTAGTTGGCAGAGACGACATGGTTAGAACTCCGAGTACACAGCGTGATGTCTGGAATCAGAATGAAACACTAGCCACAGTCGCCACGTCTTTTATAACAATATGCAAATGAGAGGGGTAGCAGCTGGCCGAGACTGATTATTGACCTGGGAGGTGGGGGAAAAGGGGAAAGAGAAGGTATTTATTTCAAATAATTCGCATAACTTTTGACTAAAATAAGATAACCAAATTCTTCTTTTACCAAAATGTTTGTCTTACATAGACCTTTTCAATGATGTATCGCTTGTCCAAATCCGTCAATCCGTTATCAAGTTATAGCCATTTTAATTTTTCAGGTCATGACCGGTCATTCACCCAGAGTAGTGGGGGAAGGAGTAGGGGTAGGAGTGGGGGGGGAATCGACTCCATTTTTTCGGGGGGGGGGGATCGACTCCATTTTTTCGGGGGGGGGGAAGGGGGGGTCATTGAACCTTCCAAAAGTGGGTCAAGGTCATTCAAGATTTATAATGATCCAAGGTGATGGGAACAGTAATACTGTTCCCACCACCCTGTTTGCCTAGCGGTTCCCACTCCCAACCCACTAGTTACGTTCTGCAAGGGAGGTCCCTGGGCCGTCCGCATCAAAGCGTAACTTCCCGTCCGCATCAAAGCGTAACCATTAATTTCAGGGAAACTGGAACAGTTAATGCAGAAACGCAACTCTAACCCCACCCAAACTAATCCCACCCATCATATTCCTAAACAAAATGCAAAAACCTAGTCCGCTTACCTACAATTTGCGGATGTCCCACCCCTTCTAAGTGAAGTTCAACTGAACTTCTGAATTTACAGTTAATCTACCCCCTAACATCTAGCTGTAAGGCAAAACAACATTAATTATTAGTACCAACACTTAAAACTAACAACACATCATTATTAAAAACCAAATAATTCAACACAACCAAATACCTTCATTATTCTTAAATTTAATACACCTTAATGCTTAAAACCTCTTAAAAATTAATACACCTTAATGCTAAAAACCTCTTAAAAATTAATACACCTTAATGCTAAACCAAACTTAAAACTAACATCGCAATGCGCAATTTATTTCTTAAATTAAATACAACTAAACACACACACACACACATACCACATTGCATTAAAAAACGCAATGTAGTATAAGAAGTTCAAATATATATAGGCCTACTATATATTTGAAACCTCTTGCTGAGTCGCCAACAACCTTTCGCTATGAAAGTTTGTTGACGACTGACGCTAAGATCAGGCTCGTATTGCTCCTCGGATTCTCGAGTAGTGGGGGAAGTTGTTTCACTCCAGTACAGTGTTCAATCCAGTCCAGTTCGCAGCAGTGTAAAAGGAAGGCAAAGGAGTGGGGAGCGGCTGATGCGCAACAACACAAAACCAAGGTTTGAGGTTAGAATTATCCATGTGCAGTAGCGCTAAATTGAGTAATACAGGACTAGGCGCATGCGCATAGCATAGACTGATTCCGATCCGGAGAACTCGTTGCATGCGCAGCAGGTTTGAGGTTAGAATTATCCATGGCAGCTGCCATGTTTAGTCTGGTTTCACCACATAGAGTCAGCAACCGGTAGTGACCGGCCATTGACCCGGAGGAGTGGGGGAAGGAGTGGGGGAAGGGGGGGGCTCCATTTTTTCGGGGGGGGGGGAGGGGGGGGTCATTGACCTTTCCGGTCATTGCCCCAAAACCCCCTACTACTCAGGTGAAAGTCGGTCATCAGCGGCAGCTGCCCGGAGTAATTCCTATAAAAACCAGGTAGTTGGCTCGGGCATCTGCCCAGGGAAGTGGGCCGCTGCTAGGCTATAAAACTAAACTGCTCATTTGCGCCGCGACCATTAACTTACTGGCTTTCATGTTGATTGCATCGTTATAGCTACTACATTATCTACGTTCATTTACTTCTAACCTTACCACATAGTGTTTCATTACTACATATTGTTTAGTTAATTCTAACCTATAACACTATTTTGTTAGTACATGACATTCTGTTTCATTTATCTCTTTATAACATATTTTATTTCTCAGTCTTCTTTTGACTTCAACATATAACACACCTCCTGTAATGGTTGCGCAGAGTTTAAAATTGAAACTGTTGTGAACACAACACATATTACAAAATAATTCTAAACTTTCAGTTTCAAAGTCTAAAACTAATTTAAATAAAGTAAGAAAGCGGTACAGTTTTAACCCATTATACTTTTCGACAACTTCGCGGGTTAATGTTGATAATAGTATTATTCATGACATCTTGCGTTATATGTTACACTTCAACAATTTTGAACTTGTTACACCTATCGACTGTGTTCAACAAGTTTTTTTATTTTACCCCCACTATTCCTTATATAAGTGCTCTCACCACAATTCCTACTTTATACTCCTCTATTCTTTACAGCTGAGCTAAGATTTGAGGTTAGAATTATCCATGGCGGCCGCCATGTCTGGTTCAGTTTTACCACATAGTGTCGGCGACCGGTTATTGGTCTAAAGGAGTGGGAGAAGGGGTGGTGGGGGAAGGTTGCCATTTTATAAGCCCTCTCCCTAGGCGGCTTTTCTCATTCGATCGCCAACTTTCAAACTATAAACACCTCTCCCATGGCACGAATCAATTATCCCGCTATCACCAACTACTTCAACTTAAAACTATTTCTGGTGATAGTTGGATAGAATTTTTAAAAACTTACTCTGGATGACCTTGACATGTTTTCCACATCCCAGTTATAAGTTTGAATTTCAATTTTCAACTAACTCTTAATTTTTGTTCAACTGTTAGAGTTTCTTTAACACCGACGAATTTCAATTTTAAACTAACTTTTAATTTATGCGCAAATTTACTTCACCCTAACGCCAACACTATCGCCATCTCCACCCCAACCTATATGCCATAACATATAACTACAGCATCTCATATATACCCTCTAACCCCCACCGGAAGCTATGTGACATGGCAGCTGGCGCCAGCTGCCGCGTCACGTGGCTCGGTGGGCACGTGGCCGGTTTTAAAAGTGGCCAAAACACACTACTACATTGGTATATGCCGTCCACGTACTGGACCTACCTTTAGTGATAACATCAGCTCCAAGAGCCATTAACTCGGTAAAGTCACTTTACACTCTTTATTTCCCTTTTAGAGTATGCTAAACGTGGATTTGGACTGACAGTATCCTTCATACTTTGGAGGATATATTAGGATAGTATTTATCTGTTGAAGTACATTAACAGATAACTTTGTTAATCTGCAAGAAAAACTATAACATAAAAAACTATAAACATCATTATTGTACATATCTTAGGGCTTACTAAAATAAAATATTACACATAAATAATTTACTTAATCTTTAATTTATAATTTCTATAATAGGGGTTGGTTGTTTTCTCCGACATAAAATGACCCTTAAAGTAATAGGCATTAAAAACATTTATGGAATTTGTTTCATACATACATTTATATCGAAGTCTCCCTCAAATACTTGTTTTAATATGAATTAACCAATAGTTTGACCTCTATGAAATATTGCATGTTTTAAGTTTTTTATTAAATAAAATATAATAGGCCTAACTTTTCATTTTTATATGTTTTTACGAACCTAGCTTACAAATTAGTAAATCTTAAATTTATATACGGTACCTACTTTACAAAAAACTTTTTATACTTTTTTTAAATAGGCAAATTTGGTTTAAATGAAACGATAAAAATCTACA
>CM061531.1:282082797-282149082 GCA_030545055.2 Neoaliturus tenellus | reverse complement strand
TTAAATTATTTTCAACATTTTATGGTTTAACTTGATAATTAAAGGTGTATACAAAATATGGCCTTTTCCCCCTGTCCAACAGAACAACAAATATATTTTTCAGATTCATGTGTAAAAAAAAAAAAAAACAAAAACAAAAGAAAACAGATTTATATATTTGGGAAAGAGTATTTTTTCAATCCCTCTAGGTATTCTTATGTGAATTTTTCGGAACTTAACGGGAGTCATTTTTTTCATTCGTAACAGTCTAAATATTAAATTATTGGTAATTCTAGCTCTTTATTGGTTTAGAACAGAAATTATGAAGATTAGTAAGTTTATATTTCATTGAGTTGTTTGGTACATCTGAAAGCTATGTTTAACTATACTTAACACTTCACTGGGAAAGAAAAAAATTGTGTGCACTTTTGTTGTGTTAGGCAAATTTTGCCTAAAGGCCCCAATTGGCATGCCAGTCCGAAACAAAATATTAGGAATAGCAGACCTGCAAATAAATTTCAGCGAGACTCCGACCTACATAACTTCAGTGACGTCATTGATGGTGACGTAATCATTTTTGTTTGCACAACGTCATATGTGTGATATCATGAAGGTGATAACGTCATGTCATTAATGACGTCATAGGACCAAAAGTGAATGTTTTATCGTTTAATATAAAACAAATTTTTTGTTTCGTTAAGACCAAGTTTTCAAAACTTAAGTTTTTTCAACTTCCTATTAAGATGTGGAGCTCCCGTTAACGGGAAATAGTGCAGGCTCTGAACAGGTTGAGCATGCACTAAAAGTCTAACGAAATTTGACTTTTGATTATTGTTGGGAACATTTAGTTGATGTCAAAAATCGATGTTGCCACATTTCCATAGTGGGCACAACACAGGAGACGCCCCCTAGAGAAAGTCGTAGAGGGAACTGTATTGGCCTATGTCATGTTATATAATTTTAAAGGTCTTTAAATGTAGATTCAGATGCCACAAACCCGATCTCTAAAGGTCGAATATAACGCGAGTTATTGCGTTTTAAAATTTCGGTAAAATCCTTTCGTGCAAAATTTTACTGCCTGCTATTTCTGGCTCAGACGTTCATTTGATGTCGAGTTGGCGACATTGTTTTCAAATCTATTTAAATTCGATATATCTCCTCTTTATAAAGATCCTGAAAATTAAGTTAAATGTTTTATTTTAAGTCTTCATTTGCCGTCTTCAATTGCTGTCCGAAATATTATGATTACATTATGATTTTCAGCCCGATTGGGGGCAACCCATGAAATCTTTGATGAAATATTTAACGTGAGCTTTAGGATCATGTTTAACAGAAAGCGATGCCGCAAAGCCGACCTTAAATGAACACTCGAGTCAGAAATGGCAGGCAGTCAAACTTTGCATAAAAAGCATTTTGCCGAAATTTCAAAACGCAATAACTCGCGTTATATTTGACCTTTGGAGATCGGGTTTGTGGCATTTGAATCTACATTCAAAGACCTTTAAAATGATATACAACATGACATAGGCCAATACAGTTTCCTCTACAACTTCCTCTAGAGGGCGCCCCCCGTGTTGTGCCCATTCTGGAAATGTGGCAACATCGGTTTTTTACATCTACTAATGTCCTCAACAATAATCCAAAGTCAAATTTTGTTAGTGTGCATGCTCAACCTGTTCAGAGCCTGGACTAAAAGTACCTCATCTTTACTTTTGCTATACACGCTGTTATAACAGATATCGGTGCTGACATCTGGAGGACAGGCTGATTACCACAACTTGGTAGGAACAGCTGCATTTCGTGCTCTCTATGATAATATTCTTGATTGTTTACTTTACACATTGAAAATATTAAAAGATCAGCAGAAACTTTAGACGAAAAACAAACCCGTTTCCAAAATTTTAAACAAAAGCCAAAAAGTCATCAGTTAGTTCTGTTTAACAACTAATATATTATTTGAAATTCACAGAAACAATTCAGAATTTTTAAGTCATACATGATAAAAATCCACTGTAAGCCACATAACCATTTTTTTTATTATTCTAACTATCACAGAGTAATGTAAAACTTAGTTACAGAGTTATAACAGCCACAAGTTTAGTGAGTGGCAACGAGACGTGAATGTGGTGGCCAACTCAGAGCGAGCACTTCCGGGATTGTGCATCCTGTTCCGGCTGTGGTGTGTCAGGTTGAGTATGGCCAACCATGTGAAAATTTTACGGCTCTTGATATTTTAACTCACTGCGTACTATTTTCATTGAAAATTATCATTATTTCGATTCAAAGTAAATTTAGCTATTTTTATCTATTCAATATTTGTATTCAAATAAAATATTAACGAGTTTTGCTTCTCCAGAATATTTATAACTTTTCACTGAGTTTACTTAAAATTTTAAAACTGTCCTTATGGGGTTTTACTAGTATAGTACACATTATTTAGAGTATCGGCAAATATTTTTAATATACGCAAAACTTTAATAAGAGATTACTATCGGCATTTCTTTCAACTTAAATTTTATATGTCCAAGTGGAGAGATATATTGAGATAACAACTCCTCTGGCGAGTAAAATACTTTGAGATAAGAATGTTTAGGTGATGACATATTGTTTAAATATGTTAATGTCAAGGAAGGAAGAAACAGAAATTAGTCAAGCTGACAGAACGCCGTGGAAAGTGGCTGTGAGCCAGAAACGGCCGCCAGAATCTCCGGAGCTACGCTAACGCTAGGGACAGCAGGATATTGCAGTCCAGTAAGTTTATGAAACATTCTGTGAATTTATACTTGATTAAATTAATCGAAGGAAAAAAACAGGATTAGCATAGAAATAAAGACGTTGAGGTGCATAAATGTGTTGGTAATATTTATAATTGAACAAAACTGTGAATAGAATAAAAACATACTCTAATTCAGTTATTGAATAGTTGCTTATAATCCCATTACATCTGTAGTGGGTGGATACGGAAGTAGGTTTGGGATACGAATGATTACCTCCCCAGGAGTACGTGACTTGTTTTAGTGTTCTGAAAACCATTCTCAGATTCCTCTTAATTGTTTATGGAGATTGTCCAAACGTAATTTCCCTCAATCTTGGATAGAACAAGTTTCTCTCTAATAATATTGAATGATGGAAGAATTTATTTAAAAAAAAAATATTTACAAAAAATGTGATATTATAATAAATTAAGTGTAGATTTCATTTTTGTTACTGCCCCGAACTGGTATGACTATATAGTGTGGTTTTAAATTGCCTTATCGTCTCCAGTTCAACTCGTTGTTATCTACAACCTGGTTTCGGCACTGCTTTGTGTCATGTTCACGTAGTTCTCAAAGTTAAAACATCAAGCTTGTGAGAAAATCGGTCTTGACGACGTCGTTAATGGTTTAAAAAGTTTAAATAAATAACACATTTTTACGAACACGAACAGTCACAAAAAACACATAGACGCGCGTACGCACGGACGGACGGGTGGTCGTTTCGCACTTTCATTTAATACTTCCGTCGCGGTAGCCGGCTAGAGGACACTGGGAGCGACGACGAGCGTGCTGAGTTGACCTTCGTGCCCTTGGCCTTGGACTCGTACTGTGGGGGTGGCCTCTTAATGTTAATGGACTCGTCTTATGTTTCTGATACTCAATAATTTGATTAAAAATCAAGTGCGAAGAAAATTTTTGTTTTTCGTTTAAAACCAGATCTTGCTCTTCTTTGAGGGCTTTATTATGGAATTCTTCCAGCGTGTCTAATGTATAACCTTTATTGCATGTTTCAATTATTTCTAGATTATTCTCTATTTTACCACTGCTATGGTCTTCATCAATGAGATGTTGTACATAGCTGGATTTCTGGGGGTTAGTTCGTGGATTAATCTTATGTTCTTTGACTCTTTTTTGGAAGGATCGGCCAGTCTGTCCCAAGTAATATTTTTCACAATCGTTACATTTTAGTTTATAACCCCAGTTTTTTCTAATTCGTTTTTTACGGGCTGTACGTGATTTTTTAATGATCGTTCATTTTTATTTGTTGTTCTAGACGCAGGGATTATGTTGCATGTTCTTAATTCTTTACCTAAAAGGTTGTGAAGCCTATGGCCATATTCTATAGGGATATATTTGGGCGGCAAAGTGTCAGTCGTCTCAGTCTGTTTGTTTACTTTATTCAATTGTTTCTTTAAAATTCAGTCAATTAATTTACTATTGTAACCATTGGAGCGGGCAATATGCTTGATGATATTCAATTCTTTGTTGTGGTCCTCAGTTGTCATAGATACTTTAATTAATCTGTTAATCATACTGTTGTAAGCTGCTAGTTTATGGTTGAAGGGATGATAAGATGTGCAGTGGATCGTTTGATCGGTGGTGGTAGGCTTTCTGTAAATGCTGTATTTTAACTTATTTTCTATTTTTTCAATTGTAATATCCAGAAAATTTATTTTATCTTCAACCTGTGTCTCGAGTGTGAAATTTAATGTTGGCGTTAGATTGTTCGAGTATTTGTTTAATAGTTGTAACTGTCTGGAATTACCGTCAAATATAACTATTGTATCATCTGTATCTAGCATAATACAATATTTTTCTGTGCCAGGGATTATTTTCAGAAAGTATGTGACTATTTTCGATATGGTTTAGATAAATTTCTGATAAGTTACCAGATAATGGTGATCCCATAGCTAAACCATCAGGCTGTGAAAAGAACTTGTTGTTGAAAACGAAGTAGTTTTGGCTTAGAGTTATTTGTAACAGATTCATTAATTCGTTTCTGGCTTCGGGAGTTAAAGTGGAGCTTTTTAAATTATTTTCAATAATATCTAAGGTTTCTTTGACGGGAATATTTGTGTATAAATTCACAACATCAAAAGAGGCTAGTGTGTGATGTTGTTTTACTTCTATGTTTTTTGTTCTTTCTACAAATTCCAGGCTAATTTTTAGGCTGTGACTACTGGTGAATTCATAATGAAATCTCAAGATTTGGTCTAGTTTTTTGGACAGTTTGTAGGCTGGTGCAGTTGTGAAATTTACTAGAGGCCTTATGGGCATATCCAGTTTGTGTAGCCTACCTTTGGCAATCCTCTTAAAGACGGAACAGATGGATTCATTGTTTACAGATATAAACTAAAATGTAACGATTGTGAAAAATATTACTTGGGACAGACTGGCCGATCCTTCCAAAAAAGAGTCAAAGAACATAAGATTAATCCACGAACTAACCCCCAGAAATCCAGCTATGTACAACATCTCATTGATGAAGACCATAGCAGTGGTAAAATAGAGAATAATCTAGAAATAATTGAAACATGCAATAAAGGTTATACATTAGACACGCTGGAAGAATTCCATAATAAAGCCCTCAAAGAAGAGCAAGATCTGGTTTTAAACGAAAAACAAAAATTTTCTTCGCACTTGATTTTTAATCAAATTATTGAGTATCAGAAACATAAGACGAGTCCATTAACATTAAGAGGCCACCCCCACAGTACGAGTCCAAGGCCAAGGGCACGAAGGTCAACTCAGCACGCTCGTCGTCGCTCCCAGTGTCCTCTAGCCGGCTACCGCGACGGAAGTATTAAATGAAAGTGCGAAACGACCACCCGTCCGTCCGTGCGTACGCGCGTCTATGTGTTTTTTGTGACTGTTCGTGTTCGTAAAAATGTGTTATTTATTTAAACTTTTTAAACCATTAACGACGTCGTCAAGACCGATTTTCTCACAAGCTTGATGTTTTAACTTTGAGAACTACGTGAACATGACACAAAGCAGTGCCGAAACCAGGTTGTAGATAACAACGAGTTGAACTGGAGACGATAAGGTAATTTAAAACCACACTATAAATTAAGTGTCCTGCCTTAAATCACTCCTACCTTAATGTTATGCCTTTTTTAAATCAGTGGTGAATATATATATCCGAGATCTTTGCCAAATTTGATAGTTTCAAGTAAACCGAAAAATCACATCGTAAAATAATTTGGTTTGGAGATTGTCCAAATTCTTACAGATAATAGTTGATTTATAACAACAAGAATAAGATTACAGCATTGATCAATCACAAATACTTAAGCGGAGCAAAATTCGTCCGTAAAAATCTCATATTATGCTTTAATTTATAACCCCAAAACAATTGCTATAAATATTGGATATCTGTGACCTAACTCTATAGCTACAATTTCAATTTGTTCAACTAAAAGATTTTAGATCCCATTTTTAAAGAGAATTTATGTATTGATGATTAATTTATAAAACCGAAACTATAGATTATAATAAGAGGAAATTTGTCATCAATATAACTAAAAAAAGTCATTTAATTGTATTTTAAATAAACTATAAATACTCTAACGAGAAACAATATTCATGAAGGGTCTTTCATTAAAAGAGAGTAAATTAAGTAAACAGATCGTGCCACTGATAATTGAAAGGGATTTACGAATTGTTAATTTTCCTGAAACCAATTAAGAACATTGAAATGTAACTGGGACAATATTTTACACATTCAATTCACAAAATTGTAAAACCATTTTCCACATCTAATAAATACATAACTACATAATGTTTCATAAATTTTAATAGTTACATATATTTTTTTTTTTTTTATAAAAGACAATTAAATTCAAAATCATACAAGTCTAAACAGAAAGCGTCATATGTTTGGAAAACAAGGGAATCAAGGTCGTTAAATGCATTGATATGTTGATTGAAAGTATGAATATATAAACATATTTTTTATGTCAATAAAAACGTCAAATTAAATTATAAAATGACACAAAGACTACAACACACAAGCGATTTGTATATTGTAAACATCTCGCATGTTTACATATAGCAGGGATTGAGCTGAGAATATAGTTTAAGTTTTTAGTTATACGAACTAACGATATGCTGTAAAAAACTGTTCGAATTTATATTATGACAAAAATGTGCTTTTTAAATCATACTTTTAAAATTAGTTTTTATACGAATAGACTTTTTTTATAAAATACAAAATTTAATTTACAATATACAACTTTGTAATGACATATAGTCTTGTAATGACATACTAGTTTTACCCTTTGGTGGTTATTGTTTCTTACATCATACAATGTACCTGTAATTTATACATTTGTCATATGTTTAATGAAACAATAAAGATTTTAAATTCATAAAAAAATTTTACCCTATAATGATAGTCAAAAGAGATATTCAATAAAACATCTCAGTAGAGTTTAACGGTAAGTAAAGTTGACACAGGACACTCAACGTCTCCGTCAATTAATTGTTCTTTGAGTTTTTATGATAAAATATTTTATTTTGAAATCTCATAACTCAATTGTGAGTACTCTGACGTTTTTTGATGGTGAAAATGTCTATAACAACTTAAATCCAAAGATGAGAGTGAAAACAATACACAAAATGATTTAATTTTATTGAAACCATAATAGGTAGTGAGTTCTGTACAAAAATGTTTTGCTAACTTGGTTTTCCTCTTAATTTCATAAATAATTCATTTAATTTCAATCATAGATTTTTGACGAGCGTAAGTAAAACTAAGTCTAACATGGTTCTTAGATAATATGTTGAATAATGCAATTTAATAGTTTAAATACGTTTTTATACTATTACAAACTGATAAAAACGCTAATAATTAATCCGAATTAAAGTTATGTACAGTTTTTTTTACGAGTTCAATTGTTTTAAACAATTAATGATGTTCTCTTGTTTGTAAATGACATAAAGAAATCGTTTTTTAATTTATTACACTAACTATTAAATTTAAAAAATGCAAAATTTTTACATCATTTAATGGAATGAAACAGGCAGATAATAAAGAAAATCCATAAATGTCATAAGTACCATAATATTATTCCATGATAAATCATTTAATGTCATTATCAAGGAATAAAGCGCCTGCGCGGCTAGCCGCCATAACACGGTGAGATACCGCCTCTCACAATTTACGATGTGTATTATGATTTTTATCCATCTACAGTATCCATAATGGAGAAGTGACTGGCTGAGAAATGTGGTGGATAGCTTGAATCACCTCATTAAATTGTCAAGGATTGTTTAAGTTTAAATTAATTTGTGAAGCGGAAGTCTATGGACTACTGGACCCAATCGAGGTATTAATTTTCTTTTTTTTAAAATATATATTGCCTAAATACTTGTAAACATCAGTTTTGTAAATAAATAGTTTAAGAAATCTCAGAAAAAAATTAAAAAGACAGATATGTTGAATGTTTAAGATTTTGTTGATTAAGCAGTAACCCTATCCCGAATACTAATTATGAATAACTATTGTTTTAACAAAATAATGCAGTCATTTATTTGTTGGTGGTTGATATAGAGTCGCTCTGTTGACTATCCAGTTATAAATATAATAGTTTTCATTGTTTTTCATTTACACATTATTCAACCTCTGTCAACAACCTTAACACTTAGCAATTATCTCACATAATTTATTTTTCAATCTAAGTGATCGCAATATAAGCTAATAAGCGAGAGCAATGTGGGTAGTCCAAGCTACTCGACAAATTTTTTCCTTTATAATACGGATAAATTAAAGAGGAGCTCTCTGTAAAGGACTCGTTTTGACTCTTGAGTAGCTTTAATTCTTAGCTTTGATTTATATATTGTATTATTAGTAAAAATAGTAAAATTGCAAATGAAGATATATCAAATTGAATAATGGGAAATACTTAATGGGTTAAACAATTATTTAATAGCTTAAATGAAACTAAAACTATTTGAAATTGACTATTAGTGTAAGACCTTTTACGTTGATAGCGAAAATGATATCGAATGACAGTAGTGGTTATATGAGGTCCATAAATCAATGAATATTGTAATAAAACAATGCAGTCATTTATTTGTTGGTGGTTGATATAGAGTCAATCTGTTGACATTCCAGTCATGAATATAACAGTTTTTATGGTTTTTCATTTACGTATGATTATTGTAGGCAAAAATAGCAAAATATTTTTTATTCTGATTCTGTGGGCCTATATTGTGTTTTGTCTATCATTCACGTATCATTTTGGTTAGTATAATGTCTTTAATTTAAAAATAGTATGATAGCATTCTAGTCCAATGGAACTAATGTACTGACGATTGATGGGTTTCATTCTGTCATTAAAAATTTTAAATTTATTGACCAAAGCAATCGAAAAAATTGCAAGTTCATTTTCTAGCAAGCCAGGGCAGTACACCGACATTTTTCCTGTAGAAACTTATATTATATGTATTATTTCATGGTATGGTATCAAACTTTTTCTTCTCATATGAAAACCCGATCTGGGTCACTATTTAAAAATAGTCCGTAATTTAATTTCCAGACAGACTGAAATAAGCCAGACAGGCTGCTGTAAAAAGCTTGAAATAAACAAACGGTCGTTACAGCCAGTAGAGTGACAAAGAGCGACGAGACCAGCTGTTGTTTTGTCGCGTCACGTCACGTCACGTCACGTCACCGTAACGTCACCATCACGTCATGTCACATCGGTCCACTGAATCCGCTCTCTGCACTGCGTTGCAGGCATGGTGTCGGAGACTACAAGGTCATGTTTTGGACCAAAGTACAAATTAGCTATCAGAGGTCACGTGCCACTTCCATATAAAATAAGAGAAAAATTAATAATTTAACAGGTTTTAACGCAAATTAATTTTCTTTAGTACTTTCGCCAAATAAATAAATAAAATTAAATAAATTATGTACATACAACATTTTCTCATATTTTGTGTCAGAATCAGATGTGTATTTTAATGTTGAAATTTAGATATAAATTTACTAGTTTGATTATATATGAGTGTTGTAGTATTAAAGGGTACATAAATAAATAGGAGAGTGCTTCAAATATTTTTTTATTGTAAATAAATAAATATTATACTGCGTATCATTATTTTATTTTCTGTTTAAAGCAATTTCATAAAGATAAACAAGCGTAAACGTAATAGTCTCCGTAGTTTTATATAACACTCAATACGTATGCTCTTTAAAAGATAAGCACCATTTTGCAATTGTAATATGATACAGCAAATTAAAATCAGAATACCTCGTAAGCTGATACACACTGATATTTAATGTTTATAAAGTACTGCATAATATTTTACCTTCCTATAAATTGGTTAGGGTCTTAGTTGCTTAAAATTGTGAGAATTTACTATTTTATATATTTAAAAGAATGTGTAAAAAGTAGGCTTATTATACTAAACTAAAATATAACGGAATAAACTTATTTCTTTTTTTATGTTTTATTTCTTTTAATTACATACAGTTACTATAATCATTACTGATCATATGATTTATTTCAAGAATAATTAAATTAGTTAAGAATAAGAATAATTATTTAATTCTCAATCAACGAAATCTTAATTATTAATTCTTTCATTTAAAAAAAATTTAAAAGTAAAAAATGTTATATTTTTATGTGAACCAATATGTGTTTTAGTGGGAAAACAAATATGTTAAGAGCCTAGAGCGGTATTGATTTGGTAGAGGAGATACAAGGGACCTCACACCCAGTCTGATCCTATCGGTAGAATGCGTGAAGCCTTCAGAAGGGTAGGGAATCATGCCCTCTGGGAGTTGGCGGTGTGTGCTTGTTTTATCAAGAAGCTTTGACTTCAGATATTGGCTTTTTTGGGTGATAAATTAGTAAGAATAATTCTGTTGCCGCTCAATTTAAAATGATAACTGCCTTGCTGTCTTAACCTCAAGTATGCACCAGGTAGTACTGTGCATGTCCTAAAGGAGAGCATAAAAATGGCCGAGTTAATGGAAATATAATTTAGAACCTCGTTACTTTCAAAGCTGGGTATTCACAAATCAGTTTTTCCAAGAGGATGAAGAGTCAAAAACTCGCACCCCAAATTTTACATGTCTTTGTGTCACGCCGCTTTGATGATAATTAAACTTATTTTGTTTTAAAACGTTTTGGTGTCAAATTAACTTAACCAGCCGAGTTTTTAAAGTCCTGACATGGCTGTTGAGTTGCTTTACATATATTGATTATGGACATTTTTATAAAAAATTTAACAATAATGGAAAAATTATTAAATAAATATTTTAATTTTAATAAGGCCCTGAACTAAACAAAATAGTTTAAAAATTTCTATACAATAAAAGTTTTTTACTAGTTAGTTTTTTTCTTAAAGTATTTACAAGGAAATCTAAAGTGATTAAAGGGCGAAGACAAACTATCAATATTGAATAGTTTTGTTTCATCCAGGCGAGTGTTTTATTTACCTTAATTATTGTCATCTAAAGATATTAAAACACATATAGTTTTTAGTTTGTATTGGTAAAAATGTTGTATAGAACACAGTTTTCAGTTTTCGTAATTTATGTTTAACTCATAAATATAAATTTGAAGTATTTTATCATATCAATTTACAATTCACAGATATTTAAATATTTATGTGTCAAAGTCCAATTTAATGTATAAAATCTTAATTATTAAATATGTAAAACCAAAGTTATTTAGCAATTCCAATAGCTCATCAGCGGGGGACACGGCTTTTACTAACTAATGTTTTCAGCATGTTTTCGTTTGGTAAATGTCTTTCATTAGGGATGTCCATTTTATGTTATTTATTGCTTTGTTATTTATTTTACTATCGACCCAAAACCTATAAAAGAAGCAAACGAAAAAAATCAGGATCACTCGACATGTAGAACAGATATTTTCAATCTTATCCTTATTAGAGAAACATAAAATATAATTTATTTAAAGTTAATTTAATATGGCTTAATTTAAAGCTCATCTCTATTTTTAATACAGACACCCAGACGTCTGCGACAGATGTATGACAACCGGTTGTGATATGCCTAGATTGTTTATCTACCATTGATTCCAGACTAGATATGTAGTGCACGCAACCGCCTTCCTCCCACCGTGCATACAATATAACCGAGGCTTCCAATTAAACTCGTCTTAGTAGAGAATCTATGATTATTGAGTATTTATAAAAAGAATTTATCACGAAAAAGTTTTTCTATTTTCCTACTTAAATGAAAGTCTTAAAAACTGTCTAAATCCGAAGAGTAAAAATATTAAATTGGTTTCAGTATGAAAGATTTTTATAAATAACTAGCTTACCCGGGGCATGCTTTGCAATTTTGAAGAATACATTGCTGATTCCAAGGTAAAAGCACCATTTTCCCATGTACGTCATATATATTTGACAGTTGCTATCAGCTGAACTACGTCACTTTGTTGTTGTTGTTGCCACCTATCGTATTATATTCTAGATTTATTTTCTACCGTGTCATTTACCGCCCTAGGCCGAAAAATTTTACCGGCCTAGGCCGAGAAAAAAGATGTTTCGTTGGTAGAAGTAAGGGTCGAAAACAGGTGATATCGATGAAGTGTGATTAAAAATAATATTTCTGGTCTGGTAACGAATTTATTCGTTACACATTATTGCGGAATATTTAGCTTAGCCAAACAGTGACAAATAAATTACCTGTGTTCAATACACCAAATACTTCTTAGAAATTCAATTAGGAGTTTTAAATTCATATGGCAAAACGAAGATGAAATAGAACGTAGTTAAACTATAATAATATTTTACCTATTGTAAAAAAATGAGTTGTCTTTTGCAAAAAAATTAATTTTAATTGATATTATTATAATGTTTACAAGTATTTCAATCTAAGTACATAAATAATTTATGGATTTTTTTATCACTTAATTAAAAATAATGTTAAAAAGCCACATTTTCAAATATAAATCATTAGATATTTATAACATTTAATTAAGCCTTATCTGTAACAGTATGTAGCTTCTTTAATATTTTTAATAATATAAACATATATAATAAAAGATCATAAACAATGTTATTGTTTTATGTTTGATAAAGTATATTTTTTGTATTGAATTGTACTTTGGAATATGTTATGTAAATTGGAATTATATTTTCCATAATGATTTTACCAATTACATTACGGAATCTACTTATAACATCATTAAATCTAAATGTTATGTTATCGGCAGTGCAACGGTCTCCGTAACTTAATATTATCTCTTGGTGTATGTGACTTGCCTTTGTTAAGCAATTTGGCCTTCCACCTGAGCGATTATGTTTCATGCAAAGGACTTCTCTTGTACCATGATATGGATATTATTCTGCTTTGCTACAACATTCTCTCATGAAGTATTTTTAATCTAAAGTCCAAAAAATATAATTGATTTCAATAGGCATGTATTCAATAACGATAATATAAGCGATTTAATAAGTATAAGAAATTACTCAATTGAGGTAAAATTTTTGAAATTATAAAACATTTTAAATTTGAATGTTTTGCATTTTCTTAATAATTATGTTTGAACTTCAGAGAATTTTAAGTATTATTACATTTATGTAAAATTCTACAACATGGTAGTCAGTTCATACCTGTTAAAACTTAAATATATTCACGAGTTATAAGTTAATTCAATAATATTTAAAAACCTAAATATTGTCAAGACCATTAAAATGGTACTTATATTTTATTCATTCTTCTTCTTAAAGTACCATTGTAAAAGAATTATTTCTGGCTGCAAAATCAGTCATGAACAGTGATTCAGGGTGAGGTAATGAAACGGCACCACTGATATCACAAAAATGTATAACAAAAGATAGTTGTTTTAACATTAATCTTAATTGCATGAATGGAAATTAATGTTCCACCATACTACATGGCGATTTGTAAATATGTTTAAAAATGTTTAATTGCGGTAGCATATGAGTTTTTTTATTTTTTGATAACAGGAAATAGAGATATCCCAAGCCAGCCTGTGCACCAGCTTTGACAGCTTCTTTCTTTGGGATGAGTCTCCTATCTAAAAATATCCATAATGAAGGATACAAAGATAGAAAGGACCGAAGTAAGTTGGAAATAAATATTAATTCCTTACAGGTGGTACTGTAGATCGTGGCTTAGAGTCCTAAATGTTGGCAAAACCATAATGCCACACAGATGATACTTTTAGCTATTCACTCTTAGTTAGTTGTCGTTTTAAATTTACTCCTTCAGATCTTATTTTGTCCCTGGCGTATCATCCTGTAGAACATTTAGATTTCTCAGTTTTGGTTTACCAAGAAAGGAGTCTTGAGAAATTAGCATTTAAATTGAAAGTCTCCTTTGCAAATTCGTTTATTAACATTAAATAATAAGTGGTTTTTATTTTCACATCGATGAAAACTTTAACATTCCAGTTAGGCCTCTATTTAAAAAGCGTATGCTTTAACAAGATGCTCAACACAATCTTTCTTTCTCATCACCTACAAATTAAATTAAAACCAAGCATTAAAATCAATGGCTATATAGTCTTATATTACGCCTTACATAAAACAAAGCATACCTTCACGGAAAAAACTAAACAGTAAAATTAACTAAAAAAACGGTTGATTTAACCAAGTAAACCAGTTAATATAGCACTTACTAACCTAATTGGTTATTGGTTACCAACTGAAAGTAGTAAAAGAAATTGGTTATTTTAACCAACTTAGTTAGTAAGTAAAGTAACCCTTTTATTCTAGGTTAAAACTACCAACTTTCCAATTAATCAGTTTAACCTGGATTCCGGGTTATTTTAACCAACCTCATCGGTTGTTTGAACCAATCGGCAAGGTTACTTGAACCAATCTTCTGGGTTCTTTTAACCAACCTTAAGTGTTATTTTAACTGACCAGGTTCTGGGTTATTTGAACTGACCTCCTGGGTTATTACAACTAACCTCCAAACTTGATTTTATCAACCTCTGGGTTGTTTTAATTTACTTCTTGAGTTATTTTGACGAACCAATTCAACTCACCTAAAAGGTTAGGTTTTCACTTCGCTGAAAATAATAACAAGAATAGGTAATGTAGACCTGTATTTCACTGAGTGATAAGTTTTGAACCCTGAAATGGCATGGATCTTTTACTTATCAGAGATTGCAATATTATAAGCATTGATAATCTGTAACTCAAATATCTACACTAATGGAATCCCCCCGCTTTTAAATAAACCAATGTTTTTAGACCTCATATAACTTGTCGGTATATGGTGATAAATGCTTACCATTAAATAAAATCAACAAATATGTTGCATAATAAATAAAGCTGAACTTTATTGGTTGTACGGCATTTGATCATCAAACAATATGAATTTCTTGAACACAAAATGAAATCTACAACCACGTGGGAAATAGTAGACTACAACTCATTTAATTCAAATGTTCTTTAACTTGAATTACCTCTTTGAAAACCTCTACCCTCATTCTGATTAACTTAAAAATACTTAAACTTTTACAATGTAACTTACTCTTGAGATTCAAACTATGTATGTTAAGCGGTATTTATAGGAATTTTCCTAATTTGCTTAGCTAGTGTTGACCTTAAATCATACATACCTTCAAACACAGAAATGTAAGAGGAAGGACCCCAATCAGTTAACAAACTGCTAATGTAACAATCACAATAAATTTTCAACTCACACACAATTAATATTGGCTCCTTCTTGCACTGGTGCTCGTGGAGAACTGGAAATAGAAGAAGGTTGTTGTTACCAACCTAGCGAGGTTGGTCAAATTTACCCACTTTTGAAATTTTGTCGTTTTAACAAATATGCATTGGTAAATTTAACTAGGTTTAGTTGTTTGATTCAATCAATATTGCGGTTATAATAAACAATCGTTAAGATTGGATTAACCTAGATGCTTTATTGTTGTTTTTTAAATTATTTGAACAGGTTAAAATAACTAACTTTAAAATTTAAAGCCTTGACTTAGTAATTATTGCCAACCTTCCTAGTTAAAATAACCACTATAAATATCAACCTATTTGGCATGGTTACTAATTACTAAGTAGAATTGATTATATAAACCAGAAATTAGTCAATTCAACCCTGCAATAGCCTAACCCGGACTCGGTTAATTTCTCGTTTTTTCAGTGTTGTAACTATAACAAATCAAATGGTTTATACTATCTAAAATTTTTATTTTTCATTTCCAATTAAAATATTCTCATTTATTATGTCGATTTTTAGGTTCTTTACATTCTAAAGTGATACATTCACAATACATTTTCTAAAGTGATATTTCCAATTAAACTAATGCCTAGTGTTGGCGTGAATCTGACGGAAACTTCCTGGCACAAACCAACTTGTTTGCTAATTGTTGTTGAAGTAATTAACGGAGAAAGTTGTGCGGGGTTATTTAACAAACCAATCACTCAGTCAGTATATTCATCGAACGTGTGGTCTTCTTGAACTAATGTTCTTCATTAAGTAATTAAAGATTAAGTAATACAAAAATAATTTACGGTAAAGATTGAAAGTTTAATTGTTTTGGTTCTTCGTAGAACATTGTTTTATTCATTTACAAAGCACATACCTTTTTTGAGTTTCTTGTCTTCTCTATTCCAATGATATGCTACAAAACATCGTATTGGATTCGAAGACTATTTTTTTTATACAAGTCGTTCAAATGCTATTTTTGGTTCCAAGGTAATGTGATTTTATAATACTTAATAGTGAGAGACGGGCATAAGAATAGTACTAGTCCAAGGTTACCATAGATATATCAATAATAAATAGTTCCTTAGATAACTCATTTTTAAATTAAACTACCTTAATATATATCATATGAAACGTAAACTAATAAAATTACGCACACCATGCATCTGGAAGTGACAGAGCACGACTGAAATCATCTATTGACTTTGAGTTGGTGTATCCGTGCTTCTGACACATTTTTGTTGAACAAGCGATAGCGAAGATAACAGAATCAAGAATACATATTTAAGCTAACTTGATCTAACCTAACCCAACCTTTCTAAACCACATTTAAAATTTGTGGTGCTTATAATTGACAAGTACCATATTATGTATTACAAAGCTATCTATATATACTTTTTACCGCTTCATAGGTTTTTTCCATAGAGTTTACCTCTTATTCCATCGGTCATTATAGTTGTCAGGTGACCCGGCCGGCGTCGCCTCGTGGGTGTCAAGAGACGAATGGACGGGGAGAATGGCCCCGCATATTTTTAACAGCTCAGGTTTGGTTTTGTGGAACCAATGAATAATAGAGGTTTCTGACACAAGCAATGTGTCGGCTCTGACCCCCACGTGACTAAACATCTGCGACGGAGACTTCTTACTTTGGTTTTCTATGTTGAAATAATTAATAAAACATGTCAATAAATTTATGTTATAAATAATGTTTTGTTTGTGTTATACACTGAATTTTACAGCTTTACTCAACTTTACCTTGTTAAAAAAGTATAATAATAAAAATATCTTCTGAGACGTCATATGATTGTTATAAATTGTTTATTTGACGACGCCAAACACAATTTTTTATATAGTTCTTAGTTAAGTCGTTCATATTAGAGACTCGTGTGATAAAGTATAAACATTTATTTAAAAGATACATTTACTACATGTTAAATATATACTCATACCATATACATATATATGTACATCTATGAGAGCGTCATTATATAGTTTTTATTTATATTTTTCACGAATTCAGTGAAATGATGTAAAATTGGTTAAGTAATTATTATAAATCTAAAAAACACATATTTTGTTTGCTATGTATGGAATTTAACCTGTCAGCGGCAAATCTGTTATTAATTATTTTAACGGACCGATTCAAGAAAATTTTAATAACACTTAAATAAAAGAGTCTGCAGTATTATCCAAGCTTGATGTTAAGTCAAGAATATTGTTTTTAAATAAGTTAATTATTTATCAAAGAAGCATTCCAAATGTATTTTTATATTCATGTTGAAACTATACAACGTCTTCCAACACTACTCGATATATTTACACTTATACTGTAATTGTTTACAAGACGGCAAATATATGTAAAAAATCTTAAAAGAAGATCGATTTCGACCAGTCACACCGGTCATCATCAGGCCCGATCCGAGATTCAAATATTTAAGACATTTTATTATTTCAACATGAATATCAATACCAGCACGTATAATGCTAATCAATAAGTTATTTAAATTTATTTAATATTCTTTATTGGTAAAAAATATAAACAGTTTATAATTGCTAATATTTGGTACATTATTTTATAAGAAAAGCCCATTTGACCATTGCAACATAATTGCATAAGATTTACATGCATTATCTTAAAAAATTATTCTAAACCATTCAAGTAACCTACATATTTAAAAATATTTTACTTTTCAAATATGTGGACAGTTTTAAGAATAAAGTAAGACAATATTTAATAACCGTGATCTGCCGCAAAGCCTCGACCTACAAGCCATAATTAAATACAGTTTTTCATTACCATTCTTTCACAATCCTTTTCCCCTCATTGAAAAATATCTGTATTACATAAATGAAGAAGAATTTTTACGAAGGATCTCCCACGCTAGCAAATTATCTAAGTAACAACGTAAAAGGTAATATTTTACATTTATAAGCCTTTAAAGTTGCAAATCTTCCTTTCAAACTTGTATCCGAACAATAGGGGAAGTTTTAAATTTTAATTTATGAAAATTTATTATCCCTTTGGAAGTTAGCCAAATGTTACTAGAAAATTATTGGAAAATTCTTAGTGTTTTGTCTCATCTAAAATGGTTGAGTTTACATTAGCATGAAATAATAGATGTTATGGTGTGGCCCGGTCTGCATAGCAAAGTACACACGCATGTTTGATTTACTGTTTAAATAAGATAAGCCAATCGGTTGACTGTTGTAGCAGTGGTTATCACAAT
Organism: Neoaliturus tenellus; assembly: GCA_030545055.2. Classification (NCBI taxonomy): domain Eukaryota; kingdom Metazoa; phylum Arthropoda; class Insecta; order Hemiptera; family Cicadellidae; genus Neoaliturus; species Neoaliturus tenellus. Next base: position 282,130,432 of record CM061531.1, on the reverse strand, counting down.
TCCGTAAATTCTATGCGGTTAGTTGTGATAATGATTTATTGGCTATTACTGATGAATCGTTTAATTGGACTCTTGCGTTCTGCTACATCTCTTTGTAGCATTTCCCATTAATTTACAGAACTATGTTATGATTTATAGTGCCCAACTTCACCGTAAACATTAATCTTGATACATATTTACTTTAGATCTGAATGATATGATTTGCTTTTTGTAAGTTGGTGAATTCAATTAATTTCTGAATTTTTAGAATTTCTGGCAACACCCACCTGGATTAAATAGTTGAGTGATGATTCTTCGTCATATTTTAAAAATCACAAACACACACAACACAATAACGGATCACTCGCTGCCATCCCGACGTTTCGCGCGAACAATTAAACGCCAGAACAATCTCACGCCTCTTCGGGGGAAACGTATTTTCGCCTACGGTGGATATGGCGCCTTATGACATTATGTTGTAAATACTGGATCAATCCAAATACCTAATTTTCTTAAACGTTAACAAAGGTAAGTACTTTACGGTAATGTGTCGTATTTCATTGTTTTTCATAATGAAAACTTCATCATTTAAATCTACATTGGATTATGTATGTTACATTTGAAGTGGAATGAGATTAAGTCAACATCTTCAGCACGGTAATTATCAACGGTAATTACAGTAATTGTCTATAATGATTAACCTCATAATCCTTATGAAGTTACTCAATGGTCAGAACCGAGCTCAATTTGCAAGACAAGTCATTGTACAACTGCAGATCGTGGCGTCGGGCACCAAAGTTGAATCCCAGCAAGGCACGACCTCAGCTTCAGTCACGTAACTCGATTGCAAAATATACGTACTCAGCTGTTATCCCTTGAAGTTGTTTTAGAGATGCTTACAGTGAAGTTAAACTGTAATAAGCTTAATAGTGTGTTATAAGTTTTAAATAGTTTAGGTAATAAGTTTAACATTACAACTTATTACAACACCATCGTAATTTTTATTAGTCTGTAAATGATGTAACCATGTAGTTGATTGAAACGTCTCTCCTTCTTAAGATTTGATAAATTAAAAATCCAGTTGATGAAATATGTCATTCTTTTTTATAAAAAAACCTCAACTACCCGTCGCCAGAGGTCCAAAAGCCTCTGTTGTGATCTAAAGACAGCACGGCACCGTCAAGTATCAAATCTCACATGCTAGTCATAGGCGATTAATGTTGTCTCCCGTAATTGAACCTTGAACAGGTGGCTCTTAAGGTCCCAGCTTAGGGGACCATATACGTCCGCTACTATACCAGTAACGAATTCCCTGTGGTGTTTCATGCACTTAGTTAAATCGTTTTATTACTCATAAGCTGATGTTAAGCTGTTGTTATTTATGAATAAGGTGACACCGACCAGTAGTGGCTAAGCACGCTTGCATCTGATAACCATTTTGTGCTAGATCCCAAAAGGACGGAATACTGAAGGAATAATACAATTGCCCATAAGGGCCAACTTCCGTGCTTTTCATAACAATTAATTGATTTTCAGTCTCAAACGGGAGGTTGACTTTGCTCTACAACTGGCCAACCATCCGATTCTATTATATTCTGTCTACTATGTTCTTCAGCTGGGCCTTTGCATGCCCACGGTTTAACATCATCCCCGCCTTCTAGAATATCCATGATAATTAGAGAAGTTTGCCAAAGTGGACAAGACACAAATTTACCACATTTCAATCAACTTCGTTCGCTGATATAATCCAGTTTCAAAGTTAACAGGACGAGGTTCAAGTAAAGCTCAACGCTAATGATTTGTTTTACCAGTGATCCACGGCGGACAGTTTGTCTGACTTCTCGGCCGTCGGCGGCGCATTTCTCACTCGGCGTCTAATCCGCTCTCTCTGATGACTGAGCTCCAAACTTTGACTTTAACGAGTGGACGTAACTTCAGGATTATAAGTTTGTTTTTGTTTTATGAGTTGTCTCCTGCTTATGAAACATCTTCACTTACAATCAATTGCGCCAATTTAAAGTGAATTTCCTACCTCTTCGTCATGAATATTAGGTAACATTTCTGAATTATTTATATACTTTTTCTATAATACACATAATACACACTGTAAAATTATTGTAATTAAGTTAGAAAATTGCTTTAGATTACTGTTCTATAACCCTAATACTCTTCAGTTTTTCTGCTTTGGAATCAACAAGTCATTTTAAATTTCATGTATAAAAAAAGGTTTCCTCTGAAAACGCAGTTAAAGGTCCCACACATTTTGTTACGGTTATATTGTTAAAAAATGGGATGGAATAACAATTTAATATTTTTTACCAAAGGTTTATTTTTACAAAGTTTATTTTAACAATCGCGAAACAATGATTTGCGTTTGTCTCCAGGGATTTTTTTAGAAAGAAGAGGGGAGATTTTATCTGTTAACTGCAGTACTAGTCTTACGAAAGGAAACAGACAAGAGTGAGGGCGGAATTCCAAGTTAAAATAGAGTTGTGCTTATTAAAGTTCGAGGATTAATGTTGTGCTTAGATCAAAATATCCGCTAAATATATTTCGTCGACTCAACCTAAAAGATCATAATACATCAAACGTTTTGACGACAAGACAAGGCAATAAACCGACTAAAACCAACACAAAGGCACAGCTGCAGAGTGGTTAACGGTTCAACTGTCACAAAGAAGCTTCCTGGGGTTTTCACTGTAGAGTTGTAGAGCTTTTTTATTTTCAATATTGTTATTAATTGTGGATATGAAATCGTCCAGAATAAAATACATAGTGTTGTGCCTACGGTGTGATAAGAGTAAACACTGCAATATATTTTATAATAAGTTTATAAACTATAAAAAAGTCTAAAAATGTTCAAGATTTGCTATATTGAGGTATAAAAGCATTTGCTCTGTGATTCTATATTTTCGCTAAAGAAATCTATTGACACGAAAAAGGCACGATCCGTTTAATAGGTTTCTCCCCAGACAAATTCAAATGTGTTATACGATATAGAATAACGTTTTCTAGACTTGTATAAATGTGTACTGATTATACAAATATAGATTGTGCTCTATTCTCAAAACCTAATAACAAATTCCCTTAACTAAATTTCTTTTATTATTAAACCGAAAAATAGGAAATTTCCAATGCTTTGTTTACCTTATCAAAATGTTTGACCAGCTGTTTCCGAGCTGGCATACACGTGCGGGCATTGTTATGTAGGGCCATGGCCGCGAGTGGAGCCAAGGACGAGGTTGTGGTGTTAGGGTCACGTGTGTTGGAGGCACGTAGACAGTCCCGGCCCCGGCCATACATGGGCTTCTGATAGACTTGGAATTGAGATCAGAATGAATCAATTTGGAACCCTAGCTGGCCACAAGTATTGCATTACCCCAACGCACGAATCACTGATTGTGTAAGTACACAAATGGTAAAGTACACAAATCAAGACACAAACTGAGAAACTCAAATGGTCGTGGTCTACTCAGCAGGAAAATAATTACGCTTGGATATGAATTAAGGAGATTTTCAATGATCATAAGCATAATGTACCTGGAAAATGTCACCCAACAAAAACAAATTATTTTGAAATGAGTAGAACATGTTAGCTGTGAATGGTGAACTAAGTAATTTTGCAAAAAAGACTAATATGGAATATGGAAGTTTGAATTATATGTAAAGCTCATTTGCCTACAACTAACTGCATCTATTTCTGAAAGCCAAAAAAACAAAAACGAAGATTCCCAAAGTTTAGAAAAATGATTCCCAAGTTTAGTAAGCTGGTTAGTCTGTATTAAGTTTAAAAACATTTATTTCCTTATTTGTTTTTGGTATCAATATGAAAACATGTTCGAAATGCAACTTTGCCACTGTTACACTCACCTCTCAGAAGAGCTTTTCTAAGGCGGAAAATCGAGTCAGTTTCGCCTTAGACAGACAGGAAGCAATGGTTTTAACTTCCACATTACCATAAAAAAGAAACAGAGTGGAGGTGTGTTGTTTACATAATGTGTGGCACACTAATCGCTGACTTCCTGGCCCTAACAATGGGAGGAGCGCAGAACAGCCAATGGCTATGGAAACTTTATACATTTTATAAATTTCTTTAATATTTTCACGATAGAACAGTATCTGGTGTCATAAGCTTGTCAATATATCGATCTGTTGTTTCGTCACTTCAGATAAGGTGTCAACAATAAAATGCGCGTAGTCTATGAACTCAGAAAACTCTCAACTATCACCTGATGGCTTAGACGTTAGGGCATACAAATACATAAATTTCAGTTGATCATTAGATATTTCTCAAATATAAAAAAAAACTAATGATATTTAAAATGTAGTTACGGATTGAGTTTTTAATCTTTAATATTATATTACTCAATGTCTATGAAGTACATTACACTAGTTTGTTAAAGGAGTTTCTTTACATGTAGGCTTTTCTACTGATGTCATGATATTTAAAGTCAACCGTATTCACACGACACATATTTACAAAAACAAGAACGAACATTGAAAAATTAAAGCCCACGAGTCAGGAGCGGACAGCAGACTAAATTGGAGTGGCGCTATCACGGTGGGCTTGCACTTTGACCCATGACCTTGAATGGACACTATTATTATGAATTTTATTCTTTCGATGTTCATTCGTGTTTTTGTAAATATGTGTAGTATGAATATGTGCTGTGTGACTTTACACATGACAACTATGTAAAGCCTACCAGTGTGGAAACTCCGTTAACAGACTAGTGTAATGTACACCGTCCATCCGACGATGGCCTATGCCGAAACGCGTCTAACGTAAGATTCAACAGGATTGATAGACGCGAGTATATAAGCCATATACTATCAAATAGTACTAACTATCTCGTAGTAACTATTTTAAATTTAACTATTTAACGTGTGCTCTAGGCAATACCATAAAAAGTTAATGTATTAAACAATAATTTGGTTTGCCGTTAAATTTTATTTATAATCATCTTAAATCTGCTTGTAAAAACGATTTTAATCGTAAGGCAATACCTTATTTTTAAATCATGTTCATAATTTTAAACTAAATCTAATAATTTTATAAGGAGAAACGTAAAAAATATAAAGAATAAATTAATAAAAATTAAGAAGCAAAACGATCTTTGTGATCAGAAAAGGACGTTTCGTGAAATATTGAACCAGACTGAAGTGTTTGTTTTGTCAGGACAGACAAAAGGACAAGGACAAGGACAGACAACTCAAGGACAAGCAAGAGTGCAGGAATAAGTGGCGTTGCTAGTAACCCGATTGGGACTACATATATTACAGATGACGTCACGGACATCTCGTCTAATTGTGAGGGGTGACCTCACAAAAAAGAATTATATCTTTCAGTTTTCTTTTTCCCTAAACCTTGTCGTTTTTTCTCTTATTATTTTTCCTCTTAACCACTCTCCATGTGTTTTACAAACACTGGCAACCATTTTCATCAACATAGATGACTCTGTATTCTAAATAAATTATTATTTTGAGCTATTTCAAGAAAAGAAGCTATAAGATAACCGATAAAAAGTAAAGTGTATACTTAATTCTGGCCAAGGTTTGGTATTAGAGTATAAAACCAAAGTAAAACCAAAATAAGGCATTAGTTGAAACTCTAACATGTAATTGTGTTATTAACGATTTTAAAGGTACATTGCTGTAGTGTTGTAAAATGGAAGTACTTTTATATAGTCAATATTTTAACGGGAAATTGAATAACCTATAACACTTTGATCTTCCTTGTTAACTACAAGCCCGTTTGAGCCAAAGAGGAATCTTCTACACCCTTCAACATTACAAAGCATTACCAACTGTACAGCTACGCTCTACATACCTTTAATTTGTATTACAGTAGGACACAAATAACAAACTGCAATATACGAATGTATACGAATGTTGAAAAATATATTTTTATGGATTATTGTGAAGTTACAAAAAATATTTTTTAAAAGGTGCTTTTTTGTTATTTTACCAAAAACAAAACAAATATTAAATATAGTGGTATCATAACAAAGAGCAATCCGTTTTAAACGTAATTTCTTATCCACAATAAATCTTCACTTGGCTCCATCAAGACATCTATTACGGCGCTTGAGGTATCTATTATTAATAATAGGTGGAACGAATCGCTGATTGGAGGCTGCGGCGGGTCGCTCACTTAACTGAATAACAGCCTGCGCTTACGTAATGATATGTCAGATCAGACAACTTGGTTATGTGTATACACTCTAGAATGGACATGCGGACATCGTAAGATTGTTTTAAATGCGAAATAAAAATTTCATCCTGACTTATAAAGTGACTAATATGCGAACTGTGTTTTATAGATTAACTGTTCAATTTTTCATGGCTAGTCATATTTAAAAATTAGGTATATTTAAAATAAGATAGAAGCTATAAGATAATTAGATAATTAGATATTTTGACTATGTTATTGCCTATTTATAACTAACATACTTATTACATATCCTCCCTATGTTTGATTCCAAAATAAATGAATTCATAGTAAAAATCATAGGAATTTTTTATTTTACAGAAATTTTAGGGAATGTCCCAATTAGTTAACATTTTCATAATAGTAAATTCTACAATTTTCCGATTTAAATTTTCGTTTTTTATGCATGAAGTTTTGTTTTGATTTATAGTTTTAGGATGAAGTACTTCTCTTAGGCTATCATAAATTAGGAAATTTGTTTATGGACGAAACTATTACAGACATTATTCCACAATTTTTGTATTAATGGCGTCACACGATTCATGCTGTTTATATTGCAAACATCAGTGGGTCCAAAAAGCAAACCATGGTTTGTTTCCTTGAGGTTAACAATAATTTTACGAACTGTCCACTCAGTTGGTATTCAAGTCCTTGGTATCTTTACTCCTGTGTTAATAAATAAAATAAACTTAAATGCTAATATATCAACACTGGTATGAGTCTCACAATAGCGTAATGGCCTGAGGTTCTGTGTCCGCTTCTGGATGTTATTGTGGTGCAAGAGATATATGTAAATCTCTATTTTATTTATTTTTATTGGTTGCTTAGATAAAATTCAATGAAAAATTATAATTTTAGGTATCCCAGCGAAACTAAATTTACTTGACTTGAAGAATCTTGTTCACAAAAAGGAGACATGACTAATGTCCATCGTAGCAATATTTCCATCATCAATCTTCTAAAGTGACGACCGAAAGGCGAAAATGAATTGACTCCGTCTATTTGCGCTCGTGGTACTTGTGAATTTGGTTTTGATCCAAAGTTTACATTTTACACATCGGTAAGTAAAAAAATTTGTCAACAATATGAAGGTTGATAAAAAAGTTATGTAAGTTTATTGAAAAGTAACCATCATGGAATAATTGTACGGTAATTAACTAAAATCTATACTGTTAGTTAATATGGAAAGATGTATGTTATCTTGTTAACTATGTAATCTATTTTCGCTGGATTATGATAATGTAGGATATTTAGAAGTATTTTTTTCTTGCTGAAAAGAAATATTTAGGTTATTAACGATGTAAGAACAGTGGTCAATGATTCCCAAAGGACGATAATTTCTCAATTAATTGACAGTTTATTAATAACTGGTTGTTAAAATTAAGTAAAAAAAAAAATACCCAAAATTGTTGTACAGTCAAAATATTTACACTTATATTAAACAGATATAGTTTAAACCTATAGCATTTTCTAGATAGGTTGATAAATTATTACTCATAAATAATTAACAAGACTGACACAATTATGCGATAGACTTAAATTTTATTTTTACAGTCATATTAAAATAAACAAACTATAATTATTTTAATATATTACTTTATAAATTAATAGTCTTCCACTTAACATTTTAAAATTATTTTTTCAAACTAAATGAGAGTCAATCATAAAAACAAATTACCACAATTTGTATATTAGAAGTAAGGAACTGAATGTTTTTGCTACTAGGCATGGAAATCTATGGTAACCTTTCAAAGCTTTTAGTCTATTGTTGAAGTCATGATGGGCGAGTCCAGCAATAAAATGGGCTTTTGTTGAAATCAATTTGGCATTAAAATGGTTCAAACGCCATTTAGGAGAGTGTTGTGGACAGCAAAAAGGCGGAAAATTGCGAGTTCCGCTGTTTCAAAAGATGTAGTAGGATCACTCAATTTACACTCCTTTGTTATTTGTTCTTAACAAATAATCTTTTGTTATATCTGCATTTAAAATATATCATATACTTTTTCTGTTCAGAGTGTCTTTGGTATACCACAGAATTAATCACTAGTAGGCTTATTCATAAAACAAAGTAACGTATAATTAGTTATTAAATATGCTCTTCTATGTAAAATGCCATATATTTTAAGAGAATTTCTGAATAATAATTGGGTTACAAATTAATGAAATTAATTCGAATAGAGCATCGAAATAACTAGTATTTTATAAAACGCATACTGTGAACTAGGATGTGTAAAAAGCTTAAGATACAAATAAATTAAAATATTTTTTTACGTCAAAGTAATGTAATGATCGATTAAAGTCCATGAAAAGCCCTTGGATTACAATAGACTAGATAAAAGGAAAGCATACCTCCATCAATATTCCTAGTATGAAAACAAATAACTTCGCTTAGAAAAACTCATAAAACAATTTCTTATAATGACAAATGGGTTTTTGATGGAGGTCACACTGCTTATTTAGTAAGGATCATGAACAAAGTTGAAGATGTTTGTTAACTGATTTTAATCTTGTATTGGTGTCTTAAAAGATTCGGGAGATAAGTTATAATTAATGTTGATTATTATATTTGTTATCATTTTATATTACTACATCGAATATAAAAAAATCAATTTAATTTTTGTAAGGTTATTCAAAGATAACGGTGATAAAGTAACCATAAAAGTTAGTTTGATTCTTAAAGGCATGTGACTATCTTAAAAGACAGAAACATGTGCTTCCAATGAGGTTTATTTCACGAAAGATTTAAATGTTAATATTTCAACAAAACCGTGGTGGAAAGATGGTGTGTGCATACGAAATTTTCCAGTATCTCTGCCGTGAACTGTGACGTCACCTTTGGGCTAAAGCTGAGATTTTTAACATTGACTCTAATGGAGCTAACTGGTATTTCTTTGCTTTAACTCGATTTCTTTGGCGTAAAACAGTTAGTTGAAATACGCAAAAAACACCCATCATTATAATCTGCATTAAATCTGTAATTTGATTAAAACTACAGTTTTTAAAACTATGTTTTGTAACTTTTTTCCTTTTATATAATTTGTTTTGCTAATTATCGTTTTTATTGGTCATTCCTTGCTTCCTTGGTTTTAAGTTGTGGAATACAATTAATAACAATGTGGCCAGGGAAGTCCAGCATTCCTTAACCGACAACGGATGACTTCATTCCCAAGTCGCACGTATTCTACCAAATCAGATAATGGGTGCTTCCTAAAATTTATTAAAAATCTTTAATCCCTGAGGGACCTTTCATATTGAAAAAAGCTTATTTATGAGTAAATGATTATTTTTATGAGTGATATGATCTTAAAACATTATTTAAGTCATTTTTATTCTTGATAATTTTTTACCGAATGGTTTAGGACATACGGTGAATTAAAGTTTGCCCCATGTTATTCTTAAGAGAATAAAAATATACTTGAATTGCCTGTAGCTCCCTAATGGTTAAGTTAAGAGAAAAATGTCACATTAAAAAGTCTTAAATTGCGTATATAACCTCAAAATTACCTAAAAGTTGGGGGTTCATATTTGAAATTTTCAATTAGAGTTTGGGGTTGATGAGGGGATGAAATTGGCATGTCCAATTTCCTCCCCTAACTTTAATAGACGTTTCCAGCAAACTGAACAGTAAAATATATTTGAGCTCTTTCATTAAATTAAGGTGAAAATCACAAAGAAATCCTGTATAATTGTTATGTGTGGTTAGTGAAAATCACAATATTAGATTGGACAGGTGTAACTTAACACTTTTAGCAATGATATGTTACAGTCTAAATTAAATTCCTAGATTTCAAGCAACAAGTACATTAGTCATTTTTTTGTAGTTCAATCAAATAATAGATATATAAATCTTTTTAAAGCGAAACAATAAATGTCAACCAGGCAAAGTAAAACTTGGAGTATAAAAAGTTTCCATCGCAGAATGGAAGTTAAAAGTTGGGATACGTCCTAATGCGCTACTTAATCACGTGTCAAAGCAATGGATTAAATTTTGATTCAATTTCCATTATGGAATTAATTTAGTTACGTTTCTGCTGCTAATGATTTATTATTTAATATATTTAAGTATTTTAGCTTAAAACAACTATCTTTTCTTATCAATGAATGAAATATTTTTAAAGGACATTATTAAATATAATATATTTTACTATTTCATAATTAAAATACATCTGAAATTTAACCACTGGTATGTTGTATGGTTTCATAAAGTAAAACCTTTTATCTTTCATTCGTAGTTGTTTAATATTATTTTTTTATCCAACAAGTGGATTAATTAAAACTTGAAACTGTAACTGTGATCCAACTGGTTGCTTTAATACTGTTTACCCATTCGTTGTATTTCCTTGTGAATGTACCTATCAATCATTAAAACTAACCAGTTTTAATTTAGAAATGGATTTAAAAATATTTTATCAATTCGACCCTGGCTTAGAATATTGATAAATCATTGAACAATACGATTTGGTTAAGTGGAAATTGGAACTGTGTCTATTTTATAATGAGTGATCCCATAGGTCAACGGAGAACGTTATTGCCTTACGTCCAAAGTGGCGGGGCTATAACTTGGATTGGAAGATTAGATTGCCGACCTGGCTGGCCGACTAAAGCAGTTAGAGACCACTATAAACTACCGGCGGTGTATAAGCCTAGACTCAATATCGTCATGAACGTGTGTAATTAAGTCTGCAGGTCAAATTTTTTTTATTTATTTGCTAATTTGGTAATTTTATTTGCTCATCACTTATTTTCCATATAACAAATGGTGTTATAAATTTAAATTCATTAGCTTGAAAGTTACAGTTTTCAAATCCTTCATTTGGTAAAATCGAAATAACTATAAGGAAGTGTAAACGATAACGGTTTGAATGATTTGAGAGGTGTGCATTACGGAAGTCTGGAAGGAAAGTTAGAACAGGAAAGCCCCAGGCAGATTGGTGCGAAATCCGACAAGTCCCTAATGCAATTTATTCCTCTTCACAGAGATGTAATCAAGAATGAGACTTGAGCAGAGGCAGTTGAGAATAAGATGATCTTATAAATCAGCCAATCTTGTAAAATATTTAAACAATAATTGTCTAATTAGAGTTGCGTAGCTCTGAAAGATATTTTGAAGAAATAAATTAATTAGTGAATTATAAAAAACTGGAGTCACCTAGGATTTTGAAAGGATACAAGGGCGAACTTTTAGTGGTATTTAACTTTCATGGCTAAATACGATTTCCTCTTCAGCTAAGGGGAAATTAAAATGAGTATTAATATATATAATTTAACACATGTAAGGTTATTAGTATAAACGATGTTAAAAATATAGGCCTACAGATAATTTTTTTGCTTACATAACTTTAAAAAATAAAAGTTTCAAATTTAATCAATTGTTTTCTCCCAATTTTTCATGAGAACCTTTAAAGTTTCCTGTTTTTTGAGTTCCAAAACAAATTTCATTATTTAACTTAAAAAATTGGGTTCAATAATATAAAATATTATAAAACTCTGCTTTGTAAATATAAACTAAAGTTAATGTTTAATAATATATGTAAATATGTAAATATTTATATGTAAATAATATAAGTTAATGTTAATTTCCTTTTTTCGTGGATAAATTTGTATTCACATTGCATCCTAAAAAAGTCGGGGATTGTATCGGATTTACTTGATTAGGATATACTTTATTCGGTCACTCTTTAATAAAAAATAAAAAAATAATAAAAAAACTTGCATAGAAGTTTGTAGTTTCTCTTTTGTATTTGCATAAGACAATTGAAATAAAAAGTTAAACATGTGGCAACTAGATATTTACTAATAAATTACTAATACTAATACACGTATTACTATAAAAAATTTTTTATGTTATGACCTGCCATGGTAGGAAAAGCACGTACTACTGTACATTGTTAAGTTATTTTGCTGATATGTGACATAATCTTTTAGCATAAAAGTACTTTTATAAAATTAAAGTACTTTTCATTTAGAGCAAAGTATTTGGCAAAAAACGAGCCCTAAGGGAGACACATAAAAATATAACTGAGGACATTCTGGACATTAACACATCTGATGGGTCCCCAGGTACAAATAGACCATTGGAATCTTGCTCTGCAACTGCAACTTTTTTTACTTTTTGTATAGAATCGTTGATGAACTCCTCAACAAAATCAAATAACTTTTGGATGTATTGTATGTAAGCCTTTAAGACGACTCCTATAAAATAGATATGAAGAAAAACCTTTTTTAATTTTTTGAAAGAAATTTCAATGAGATGGTACAGGAGAGGTATGACTAAACATGTTTATTTATTTATTTTATCTTGGTGAAACTTGTATCTATAACGGGAAACAAAAATCGGCTGTTCAAAATAGGTTAGCTATATATTGATACCGCATGAATTATTAATTAATTGAACTTTTCTCTCGCCAGTTCTATTGTCTTTATGTAAATAGCAAATAATAAACTCTTTGTATCTAAGAGTAAAGATAAAGACAATAAACAAAATGAGTTAATAATTTAAAAGTTTATTGACTGCAGAACTTCTTATTTTATATTAAATTTAAAATACAAACAATTTAATGGAAATCAGTATTTACCAAACCTCCCCAGATATACACACAGTAGTGCTAGAAGTCCCCTGTGTTATGTGGTTCAGCAGCAAGCCTGAGGGGTTTGGTTGCATTACCTGCACCACTGTGGTTCACCCTGATATAATGGCATTCCCAAATCCATTTATCATCATTAGATATTAATACATCAAATGTTACATGTAAGTATACAACAAGATGAAATGTATATGTAAGTAAGTGAGCATATTCATATGATTATTTTTCCCCAAGATCACTCTCACTAATTTTAAACAACAATGAAGCAATATGTGTTGTGAATTTTGGTCTCATATCGTTTATCGTATTTTGTTATATTATACAAAAATATGAAATAGACAAGCTAATTTACAAATACATCATTATATATTATAATAATTATTTGTCCAAATTACTTTTTAAAATAAAGTTTTCAAATAAAAAGAAAATTAAGGTGGCAACATTAAGAAGATGAGTTATTTTGTCGAGAAAAAATAGCTTTAGATAATATTCATCGATGACAGTAAACAATAACGCTCATAAATTTGACGGAAGATTGCGTTCAAAAAAAATTTTTTTTAATTGTTAGTAGTCACTTATGATGTTTTTTTTTAGGTGAAAGCCCAAACGCACAGTATTTATTCACCAAGCACGGCGTCTTTACTCGCAGACGAAATGCTGACATCGCAACAAAAGTGCAGACAATATACTTTCGGCTGACTTTCATGTGGGGTTGGTTTTATTCAACAATTTTCACAACATCTTACGAGTTATAAAATATTTATTTTATTTACACATGAACGTTTCATCAAAGCTGCATTGATAGCAGTCTACAATCTATCTACTAGCAAAATGTGGATGTTGCATTATTTAAAAAATACCTCATTAAAATATTATAGAAAGTTACAAAACATTTATGACAAGATATTTAAAAGTAAGTGTCAACCTTAAATCAAAATTGTTATTTGAACTGCAGCATCAAAGTATTGTACAAAATATTATCAATTGAGTTTACCTTGTTTTAAGTATTTATCTTATTGTTGTTATTATTGTTGTTATTATCATATATTGATTATTTCAATGTAATGGGTTTTCCGTTGGAATAAATAAATAAATAAAATAAATAAAACACTCCCGTTGCAGCATACCTGTGTACTCAGTGATTAACCAATTACTGATATTGTTTAATCAACAAAATATTTGGTTTTATAAGTGAGGAATAAATTGAAGTTATGTAAAAATACAATTATTAATTCATACAAGAAAATATATAACATTTCCTGCCTTTACCTTTTTCAATCTTAATACAAAATTATTTTACATATTTATATTATTTATTGATATTTAATTACAATTATATTTTACTTTTAAGAACAGTTAAAAAATGTTCAATTTACAAAGCATGAAGAGTTATCTATTCTTATAATAATTCAGTTTTGAAAATCTTGGCAGAATCGAATCTGGAGTTTCACTGGACCGATTTTAATTTTTAAGATGTCGTTGGAAAGCTCTCATCCTGTAGATTTGCCAAAAAATATGAAAGTTTGATGTTTTTTAGTATTTATGGTAAAAAAATAAATAAAACATGTTTTCCATAAGAAATACATTGGAAACAGGTTTTTACGATTTTTTTATTTGAAGGCAATTTTTGGCTGCCTTTATTGTGGTTATTAAAGAAATGCCTAAGAGTAATTTGAAGGAAATTTAATTCTCTTTCAGAAAATCACCATCCACTTTGGTCGATTTCCTCACCGTTCAAAAGTTATTTACAAAAAACCAAAGCTACTACCAGTTTTGTTTGCGTTTCCAAAATACTGAATTAAGTGAAATCTTTGGGAAATCGAATCTGGAGTTTCACTAAACCGATTTTAATTTTTAAGATGTCGTTGGAAAGCTTTTATCCTGTATATTTGCCAAAAAATATGAAAGATTGATATTTTTTAGTTTTTATAGTGAAAAAAATAAAAAACATGTTTTTCATAAAAAATACATTAAGAATGGGGTTTTACGAATTTCTTATTTTAAAGCAATTTTAGGCTGCATTTTTGTGGTTGTTCAAGAAATGCTTAATAGTAATTTGTAGGAAATTTAATTCTCTTTCAGAAAATCACCATCCACTTTGGTCAATTTCCTCACCGTTGATAAGTTATTTACAAAGAACCAAAGCTACTACCAATTTATTTGCGTTGAAAATTCAGTTTTGAAAATCTTTGGGAAATCAAATCTGGAGTTTCACTGGACCGATTTTGATTTTTAAGATGTCGTTGGAAAGCTTTTATCCTGTATATTTGCCAAAAAATATGAAAGTTTGGTGTTTTTTAGTATTTATGGTGAAAAAATAAAGAAACATGTTTTTCATAAAAAATACATTGAGAACGGGGTTCTACGAATTTCTTATTTGAAAGCAATTTTTGGCTGCATTTATTGTGGTTGTTTAAAAAATGTTTGATAGTAATTTGTAGGAAATTTAATTCTCTTTCAGAAAATTATCATCCACTTTGGTCGATTTCCTCACCGTTGATAAGTTATTTACAAAAAACCAAAGCTACTACCAATTTATTTGCGTTGAATATTCAGTTTTGAAAATCTTTGGGAAATCGAATCTGGAGTTTCACTGGACCGATTTTAATTTTTAAGATGTCGTTGGAAAGCTTTTATCCTGTATATTTGCCAAAAAATATGAAAGTTTGATGTTTTTTAGTATTTATGGAGAAAAAATAACGAAACATGTTTTTCATAAAAAATACATTGAGAACGGGGTTTTACGAATTTCTTATTTGAAAGCAATTTTTGGCTGCATTTATTGTGGTTGTCCAAGAAATGCTTAATAGTAATTTCTAGGAAATTTAATTCTCTTTCAGAAAATCACCATCCACTTTGGTCGATTTCCTCACCGTTCAAAAGTTATTTACAAAAAACCAAAGCTTCTACCAATTTATTTGCGTTGAAAATTCAGTTTTGAAAATCTTTGGGAAATCGAATCTTGAGTTTCACCGGACCGATTTTAATTTTTAAGATGTCGTTGGAAAGCTTTTATCCTGTATATTTGCCAAAAAATATGAAAGTTTGATGTTTTTTAGTATTTATGGTGAAAAAATAAAGAAATACATTGAAAACGGGTTTTTAATTTTTTTAATTTGAAGGCAATTTTTGGCTGCTTTGATTGCGGTTATTCAAGAAATGCATATTAGTAATTTGTAGAAAATTTAATTCTCTTTCAGAAAATTACCATCCACTTTCGTCGATTTCCTCACCGTTTATAAGTTATTTACAAAAAACAAAGCTACTACCAATTTATTTGCGTTGAAAATCTTGGGGCAATCAAATCTAGAATTCCACTTTACCGATTTTAATTTTTTTTTATTTTAAGGCAATTTTTGGCTGCTTTGATTGTGGTTATTCAAGAAATGTTTTTTAGAAATTTGTAGGAAATTTAATTCTCTTTCAAAAAATTATCATCCACTTTGGTCGATTTCCTCACCGTTGATAAGTTATTCACAAAAAAACAAAGCTACTACCAATTTATTTGCGTTGAAAATTCAGTTTTGAAAATCTTTGGGAAATCGAATCTGGAGTTTCACAGGACCGATTTTAATTTTTAAGATGTCGTTTGAAAGCTTTTATCCTGTATATTTGCCAAAAAATATGAAAGTTTGATGTTTTTTAGTATTTATGGTGAAAAAATAAAGAAACATGTTTTTCATAAAAAATACATTGAGAACGGGGTTTTACGAATTTCTTATTTGAAACCAATTTTTGGCTGCATTTATTGTGGTTGTCCAAGAAATGCGTAATGGTAATTTGTAGGAAATTTAATTCTCTTTCAGAAAATCACCATCCACTTTGGTCGATTTCCCCACAGTTTGTAAGTTATTTACAAAAAACCAAAGCTACTACCAATTTATTTGCGTTAAAAATTCAGTTTTGAAAATCTTGGGACAATCGAATCTGGAGTTTCACTGGACCGATTTTAATTTTTAAGATGTCGTTGGAAAGCTTTCATCCTGTAGATTTGCCAATAAAATATGAAAGTTTGATGTTTTTTAGTATTTATGGTGAAAAAATAAGGAAACATGTTTTCCATAAGATATACATTAAAAACGGGTTTTTAAGTTTTTTTTTTCATTTGAAGGCAATTTTTGGCTACTTTTACTGCGGTTATTTAAGAAATGCTTATTAGTAATTTGTAGGAAATTTAATTCTCTTTCAGAAAACTATCATTCACTTTGGTCCATTTCCTCATCGTTAAAAGGTTATTTACAAAAAACCAAAGCTACTACCAATTTGTTTACGTTGAAAAAATACTATGGTAGAGATATTTTTATTAAACTTTGTACAGCTAAATCTAGAGTACTGGACCGATTTTAATAATCTTTTAGGTGTTGTCCGAAAGCTTCGTCTGTTTTTATTTACTCAAAAATGTGAAAGTTTCATGTTTTTCTCAGCAGTTATGGTGAAAAAGTTAAAAAGATAAACATTTTCTTCCTTTAAACTGTGTCCATGAAACACATGTTATTAATTTAACAGCTGATTGATGCATTGTTGTGTCCTTGACTTTTCTTTGTTTACATTTTGATGTTTACATTTGGGATTTGTGGTTGTGAGTTCCTTACGTTTTGATGGCTTTTAAATAAAGTTATGTGATAAAGCAGTGTGTGGTTTTAAGCAGTATGTGATTTTTACAATCATAAATTAATTGTTATTTGAAAAACTAAACTAAATTAAATCAAACTAAATTACTATAAAACTGAACTAAATTAAATAATTACAAGTATAAATTTTTAATTGTTCTGAAAATGAATAATTTTACCATTTATAATATAGATCGCGACTGAAACTGTTTGTTTAGAAGTTTATCTTTTCTATGCCATTCAACACAATCTAAGTACGCTGAAATACGAACCAATTATTTTTCTCAAATAAAATTTCAATAATGAAAACAAACATTTTTTTTATTTCACCGAAAATAGCCTATAGGTACCATTTTTCTAGAGACCGTTGTATTTAACCACAACGGGCTTTGTTCCTAGTCTGTTTATAAAACCTAAAATTTGAACATTAAAAAAATAATGCGGTTGCTATCAGGAGGTCAGTTGATCAGCTGATTATGTACAAACTCTCTATTGCTCCTCCCATTATACAGTTACTAGGGTCTTATAGTGGGAAAGGCCTCTAAAATCCAATTTTTGTTATCTTAAAAACTAAGTTCCAATTCCCATCGCTTTGGTAACCGTTGCCTTAGAAACAGTTGCCTTGGTGACCGTTGTTATGGTAACCCCTGTTATGGTAACAGTTGCTATCGTAACAGTCCCTATGGAAACAGTTGCTATGGTGACCGTTACTTTATAACCATTGCTTTGGTGACCGATTCTATGGTGACAGTTGCTATGGTAACCGTTGTTAAGGTAACTGTTGCTACGGTAACCGTTGCCTTGATGACTGTTGCCATGGTGCCAGTTGCTATGATAACCGTTGATATGGTACCTGTTGCTAATATAACCGTTATTATGGTAACTGTTGCTATAGGCTAGTAACCGTTGCCTTGGTGACCGTTGCTAAGGTGACAGTTGCTATGTTATCCGTTGCTCTGGTAATTATTGCTATGGTAATCGTTGCTATGGTAACCTCTGCTATGGTAACCGTCGTTATGGTGGCACAAATATGGTAGTAGTTGCTATGGTAACATTTTCTATAGTACCGTTGCTATAGTGACATGAGCTATTGTAACCGTTAATTACAAAGGCTTAGTTAATAAATTTATGTTACATGCAGATAGGGTAAAATTATGTCCATCTCCTTATTCTAAGCTACATCTCAAAACTTGTTACCCCAAATCGGTTAAGCCGTTTAAGAATTAAATAAATTGAAGCTAACACGAATTTATTTTGATGTATCAATTAGTTGAAATTTAAAAATATATACTATAGAATGCTGTGAATGTACAATAACTGGTCACATTCCAGCAATCTATTGTATACATTATTAAGTTTTAACTAATTAAAATGTTAATTATTCCGTTGTGTGGTTAAATTAAATGAATATATTTATCATATAAATGATTTCTTGTAAATATCTATTTTGAGTCAACGTCATTTATGACAAACAATAAACTAATTAGGCATTGTGTAAATTTTTATTGTGGGCACGGAAATATCCTCCATTTTTAAACGGACGATAATAACCAAATTATGGTTTAACCAAAATGTTCCTATAAAATAGACCTTTAAAATGATGTATATTTACATAAACCTATATTTACGTTTGAAAATTTCCTAAAAATCCTGAATAGTATATGCAAATAACAATTGTTTTTATAGGTAAAAGAATTTTCATAATGTTGCACATACACAAAATACCACAGTAAGAGTAAATAGTTTATCCACTCTATTAACGTTACGCTTTTTAGTTTCATTCGGTACTCACTTTTTTCCATATCTGTGTCTTACCTAATATCAATATTAGTTATTTATCGTTCTGACTGTTATTTACAATAAAATAATATATACACAAAACCCAATAGATTTTAACAGTTGAAATTCTGTCAGTCTTTACACATAACCGTACATTTTACAAGAAAATTTTGATTTTGATAATATATAAAGCCATACCATAGCTGATGGGTTTCTTGCAAACTAATTTACAATTAAGACTTAAAATATAAAAAATGTTTTAAGATGGATTGAGAGAAACGATTAGTTTCAATGAAGTTCCGTGTTCCGATACCATTTGCAAAGTGGGCGAGGTCCAACCCAATCTGGGATTGAAATGGGTCTAAATTGATTTTCGATTTGTTTTTGTCAGGCTTATAAAAATAAATTTTGTAATCAGAAGTAATATTTTGAGAACTATACTGTATTAAAAGAACAGATTTTTATAATACTTAAATAGTAAATAGTAAAAGAGATTTTTATAATAGTAAAAATGATAAAAGTAATGCTAACTATTATTGTAATAATGTTTTTCTGTCTGGTTAACATCTAAAATGGATCGCCAGCTTCCTCTACTACAAAATATTCGAAAAAACTTTACTCTCACTACTGGTGTTAAAAAGTCCGTCCCCCATCTTAAATTTTTTTTATTTGTTAAGGTAAACAAATATCGTTGGGGTGATGAGAGTAACTTAACCCAAAGTACATTTTGAAATCATCAAACATTTTTAGTCATGTTAGTGGAACAGCCCTCAAGGTGTCAGAATAAAATCTTAAATGTCTTAGGTTGATATTCACATAAACTTAAAGGTCTCACTTGGCAGAGAACAAACCTACAAACTAGACTTAAAATGGATGACCTACACGGAAATAGTAGGTGTTCAAAGTTTCCATTAAAATCATATGGGTAAAACTGAAAAATTCGATAACTATCTTAATACTCAACCTTTTGATGTCGGGTTTGTGACTAATTACTCCAAATGAGAAGACGTTTTAAATTATGTATGATGTAACAAAAGCCAAAGCATATTTCTTGAGGACTTCGTTGGGGCATGTCACATGGAGGATAATTAAATTGAACCTTCTTTAGCCTCTGTCACATCATATATCATTTTAAACGTATTTTAATTTGGAGTAATTAGCCACAAAACCGACCTCAAAAGGTTGAGTATCAAAAGTTACTGCATTTTTAAGTTTTACCCATACGGTTTTAATGAAAACTTTGAATGCCTGTTTTCAGTGAGAACTATGTTTTAATAGATTTTTTTTTAATTGTGTTTTATCATTACCTTTGTCGTATTAAATTCTACCTGAAAACGAGTTTTTTATTAATGAGTTTCTTGTATAATTCATAACATAGGTTTACTTGATAGGTTTAATGTTATGTTTTGATAAATTTCTAATGATGGGAGCGGAATCCCCTCGAGTTCTAGAAAAGGCCAGTAACTTGAGTAGAATTATGTGGTAATTTCATATTCATATAAGTGTTTTAATTTCATATAAGTGTGGTCAATCCTAACCATTTTAATTAGGTTTCTGTATCAAATTGAGAATAACTATTCTTACTTACAACATAATAAATAGAATTAAAAAAATTTGACAGATAAAGGAGTAAGATTTAATATATAACTGATTTATGATGGCTACTTAATTTTTTTACGTTACATTATAGCCTTTTGAGTGCAATTACTTTTATGAAAGATAAAAACATCAAACAAAACATTCGAGCCTTTTTTGAGAATGCTAAGGGGGTGAGCATAAAAACCAAAACTGGTTTACATAGAATTGCAAATGGTTATGATTATTACCCAAGAGAATTCCGCACGGCAGTTTCGAAGCTTTTATTGCTTAACATTACTAAGCTTCTATATCTACTGTTATATAAGTGTGCTGTAATTTAAATACTGCAATGGTCTTAAATATGTTATACCGCATTTCATTTGTTATTGATCTCAATGATAATAAAAATTATTAATAAAAATTTCAACAACAAAATATTGTTGAGTCATTGAATATTTTTTAATAAAGCCATGGACCATTTAAATCAAAAGTTAAAAAAGAATATGGCTAAGTTTCCCTTTGCCTTAGATTCCTTTGTTAATGGTGATATTTATTAATTACTGTGAAAGAATGATCATCTGTTCTTTGTCGGTAATAATCATTCACAAGATATCACACCCATTCGATACACTTTATTCTCCCCTTAAAATACTGTCTTTTAGATTTACTCACGTTTAGATTTCATCGGCATCTTAAAAGAGATTTATAGTGAAAAATATAAACTTTTGCTCTTAAACTAATAGATAATTTAAATTAACTATTGACAAAACATTTTAATTACTGCGCTGTATTAAAATCAAATGTTATTTGGCAAACCATCCACTGAAATTTAATTTAATTTGTTTGAAATGTCTTGCCATAGATGGTATTTGATCAATTCGAAACATAAAATTCAAACTATTTCGTTTTATGATGTGCCCGAAAATATTACTCAATTGCATTCCTAATGAAATTGCCAATGTATTCCTATGAAATATAACAAATGTTTTAAATCCACACAAATTTCAAATCGTGTGTTAAATTATTTAACAGCTTTAAATACATTCTCGTATTGATTGAAATAGGTCACTAATTTTTATAAATATAATAAAATGAACAAAAAGGATAAATCATTCTAAACTAATTGATTTATTTAAATTTAGTTCAATTCCTACAACAATATTTGGATGTAAACCAAATACATTGAAGTAAAATTAATATAGGTTAAAAATATATTGGACGAGATGAAAAATGAAAGTAAATCAATGACGGAACGAGACTTTGTGGTTATTATGTGTGGAACTAACGATGTGGAAAACTGTGACTTACAAGAATTTAAAGATGAGTTTGAGGGAAAAATTGAAAATATTAAAAATACCAATATTTTAATTGTAGGAGTGCCATATAGATATGACATACCCCATTTAAACCATAAAATATATCAAATAAACCTTCATCTAAATTCTCTTTCGGGAAATAATCAAAATGTAACATTTATTTCTTTGAATTGTTTAAATCGTAAAATGTATACACTGCATGGTCTACATCTAAATCCAAAAGGAAAGAAGTGTATTACAAAAACAATATGTAAAAAAATAGTACAAAATGAAATTTCAAGTAAGCAAACACAATATATTCCTGTTATAATAACTGGACTGAATCATTTTTTAGGAAAACGACATATAAAAGAATATATCAAGACCTAAGATTGCAGATAAAATATAAATACAATATAATTGTAAGTAGAGATTCTGATACTTATATTCAGTTGGATCAAAAAAATATCACTATATTCCATCAAAATGTAGAGTACCTACCAAATAGGGAAGATCTATTAGAAATTACCCTGGATGAACTCAAGCCAGACATTGTTGGTCTTACTGAACATAGTATGAAAGAGGATCAATTAAATCAACTAAATATAAGTAATTATAAATTAGTTTCATCTTATTGTAGAGAAAAAGCTACAAGGGGTGGAGTTATGATTTTATGCAGAAATAATATTGAGAGTAAGAATATTATAATGCCATCTATTAAGCAATTAATCGTAGAAAAGGAATTTGAATGTTGCATGGCAAAAATCTACAACAAAAAGTTTTCTTTTATTTTTGTTTGTATTTATCGCTCACCAAAATACTGTTTTTTGAAATTGTTTTTGAAAAAATTGGAAATTCTCTTGCATATATTATTAAAAAAATACAAATTTATAGTTTTGGGGGGTGACATTAATATAAATATACTGAAAGATGACTCAATATTAAAATCATTCAAGAATATTTTAAAAACATGTGGAATGATATATGTTGTTGACTTTCCTACAAGAATTACCAAAATGTCTAAATCAGCAATCGATAATTTTATTACTAATTTAGATGTAAACAAGTTAAAAATTGAAGGGATTGTGACGGAAATAAGCGACCATGATGCGCAATTGTTAACCATTAAAAATATGACTTTGAAAGACAACCAATATTATGATATTAAGAAGGAAATTAGAAAATTCAACTCTTCAAACCATAATACATTCGTTAACCACTTAATAAATGAACAATGGTTGGATGTATATAATGCGCCTGTAGAAAATAAATTCAGTATATTTCATGATATTTTCATGAATTATTTTAATTCAAGTTATCCAAAAACACTGATTAGTATACAATCTGGTAAAGGAAAAAGATGGATAACAAGTGATATATTAGAAGACCGCAAGAAAATTATTGAACTTCAAAAATATTCAAGATGTAACCAGGGAGAACACATTATTAATTCAGAAATCATTGTAAAAAAGAAGAAAGAACTGAAAAATAAGATTGTTAATGCAAAAAAAGATTTTTTTAATAATAAAATTAAAAATTCAAGTAATGTGGCAAAATCTGTGTGGGAGATAATTAATTCTGAAATTGGTAAAACTCGAACAAATAAAACTAATGTAACAATTAGAAATGGGCAAACAATGATCGAAGATCCACAGGTTGTGAGTAACATTTTCAACACCTTCTTTATAAATGCAATAGATAATTTAATAATTCCCAATATATCAAAACAAATTGAAACAAATAATGAAATAAATGAAGATATGGAAAAAAGATTAAACAAGAAAATATTTCACTTTACTGACGTTACACATTATGAAGTTGAACAAACAATTTCTCTTTTAAAAAATAAGAAATCTTTTGGTTATGATGAAATCCCAGCAATTGTTTTAAAAGAAGCTAAATATTATATTTCTAGGCCCCTTGCTCACCTTATAAATTCATCAATGATATCTGGGATATTCCCTCAAGAGCTTAAATTAACTAAAGTCATCCCAATTTACAAAAAGGGCGATGGAAACAAACCAGAAAGTTACAGACCAGTTTCTTTGTTGCCTTTATTTTCAAAAATATATGAGAAAATTGTAAACAATCAGATAACAGAATTTTTAGAAAAACACAAGTTATTTGATGAAGAGCAGCATGGTTTTAGACCTGGTAAAAATACCATTTCGGCATGTATAAAATTTGTAGAAGACATATTAGAAGAAATAAATAAAGGGAATACACCTATAGGACTATTCATTGATTTATCACGGGCATTCGACAGCGTAGAGCATGAAAAATTAATTTCAATAATGAGAATCCTGGGTATTGAAGGGAAGGAATTAAAATGGCTTCGCTCCTATTTAGACAATCGATTACAATATGTAGAATTACGACACACCGGAAAAGCAGAAATTACGATGGTTAAATCATCAATCTCTAAGATACTTTACGGTGTTCCTCAAGGCTCCATTTTGGGACCATTACTATTCATTTGTTATATAACAGGGATTAGAAATTCGGTAGCTACAAATAATAAATTATATATGTATGCGGATGATGCAACATTTTTAATAACAGACAAAAATTTAAAGGAATCTGAAATGAATGCTCAAAAGACTTTGACCTCAACAAATTCATATTTTTACACTAGAAATATGCTATTAAATCCAGGTAAATCACATACAATGTTATTTAAAACTAGGCAATCGAAGATTATTGAAATTAAAAATTTACAAATTAAAAACCAACATCTGGAACAATTGAGCAGCACCAAATTTTTAGGACTTCACATCGATCAAAATTTAAACTGGAATGTACATATTGATTATATACTTAAAAAAATAAGTTCAAGAATTTATATATTACAAAAACTGTCGGCCTACTGTGACGTTAAAACGTTAAAACAAATTTATTTTGCAATGATTCACTGTCATTTATCATATGGTGTAAGCGTTTATGGAGGAACATCAAATAAGAACTTAAAAAAAAATTCTGAAACTACAAAAAAAATCGATTAGGATTATACTGAAACTACGGAAAAGAGAAAGTGTAAGGCATCAGTTTACTTCCCTTAGAATATTAACAATATACAATTTATATATATTTGAGACTATAAAATGGACAATGAAATCAAGACAAATTAGTAATCATCATGAGTACAATACAAGAAGCAAAATTATCTATGAACAACATTGCAAGGAAATATTCAAAAAAAAGCCTACATACATGGGAAATAAATTTTTATCAAGATTACCAAAAGAAATATCATCAATTTCAAACATAAAAAAATTTAATATCACGTTGAAGAATTATTTATTGGAAAATCCTTTTTATAATTTTGAAGAATATTTGAAAGAAAAAATGTGAAACCAAGAAAAATTTGAAGTAGTTTTTAATATATAGCTGTAATGTATATCAACTTAAAAATTCGTGCCTTGGCATGTAGTTGATGTTTTAAATAAATAAATAAATAAATAAATAGGTGTTACTATCAATCTATTATCCACTTTGCAACATGTTTTCTACAAACATAACCACCACCTTTATTTTCCACTAGTTGACAACATCGAAAGATTTAATATTATAATAAGAAGATTTTTGTGGGGCAAATCAATGTAATATTTAAACCAAACAAAAAGTAATAATTTAGGCTGCACCGGATAATTTATCATTTTAAGAATTTTAGGTCTATGATCTACGTGGCTACGAAGGAGGTAACGTTGACAGGCAGTACTAAACGTAAACTTACTTATCTTTAAAAATTTTAATACTATTTAATAAAGTAAAACTACATACTATATAATAAGATCTTCATCGCTTTAGGTTTAAACAATTTCTTGGCAGTAAACGATTCAGGAACACCCCGGCCCGGCCCAATGTCCCTTACACTAAAGCGTTTGCTGCACCATTACCCCAAACTGGAAGGGCCCCGCCCCCAAGCAGAATATTTCACTTCCCTGTGGCCGCCAGGAAAGGGCAGCTGGCTGTGTGAATTATGACTCATGAAATTTAAATTCATCATGCAAAATATAGGGAATGTCGTTTAACTTTTTTTAACCAAACTAATGGTTTATGTGGAATTTTTGTTAAGAGGGTATCCCATTAAAATATGGTACGAAATAAGATATTGTTTTGAAATGTCAACAAAACCGTATTTATTCAAAATTGGCTTGATTTTTTTTTAACGTTGATCAAACAAATTTACTTTGCTATAAATTGTGTAGAAAGTGTTATTATATAAGTAAATATAAAAAATAATTGTATAGAGTTCGTTTATTTTTTTAATTTTTAAATGATATTTTTTAATTTTGATCCACGTTATAAATGTAATTTTTGGTACGCCGATCTTATTATACCAATCAACATGTATATTCCTCGATTTGGCATCATAAAAGTATTTCTCCGTATAAGCTCCAACATCTAGCTCAGTGGTGCATAAGAATGCTCTGATGTGTAGTGCCTCTGATTGGCTGTTAAATTTAATAATACACTGTTTATTAACATATTTCATTTATTTTTTTGAGTTTGCTCAACTCGAAACTCATATTAACCTAAAGTAGCGGCCACGAAATCAGGCGGGTAACTGAAAACGCGATGTTGTCACATGGAACAAAAGAAGATGAAAAAGATTGTCTAAATTGCGTACTTTGATGCATACACTGGCAACACTGAGCATCCAGCGTTGCCTAGACCATATGTTAAATTTACATTCTATAAAAATGATCAAAATCAGTATCGTCTAATGAAACAGATAAAAATGTTGACATAATATAAAACATGTGATTAAATTAACAACCACTGGAAATTTGGCAACGTTGCAAAATCATTCACCCGCCTGATTTCGTGGCCGCGACTTTAATAGAGCGTTCTACTGATGTTCATCTATGTAAATAAATGCTGAAGTTAAAGCATAATACTAAAAGTAAACTTAAGGATGCCGGAATGACTTGCCAAGGAGAGTGTAATATCTCGTTCGAGCCGGTTGGCACACCTGAGGCAAACAGCTGATTTTAAGAAGAAGCGACGTTGACGGGTGACATATTGTTGAATGAAATTATACGATGAAGCACTTGTATAAGAATAGGGAAAGATCAGACATTAGGCCTGTTACTTTTATTTACATTTACCAGCAATTAAATTCAGAATTTCTGTACAAAAAATGGAATTAGTACATTACCATTCACAGTTTAAAGAACAGTTAATAAACAATACAGTTTCATTGCTTTACCCTTTACTTTGTTAGTAGTACGTACTTAGTTAGTGTTGACACATACGTAGAATGAAGCAAAGGTTAAGATCAATGGTGAATTTATTGTGAAATTACTTTTTAGAATTTTGTATTTCACCGATGAAAACTTTAAAGCAGTAAATGAAGCAATGTCTGACAAAGGCATTGAAAGAAGATGAATGAATCAATCTCAATAAAGTTAATTGAGAACGGGCCATT
Source organism: Neoaliturus tenellus (assembly GCA_030545055.2). Classification (NCBI taxonomy): domain Eukaryota; kingdom Metazoa; phylum Arthropoda; class Insecta; order Hemiptera; family Cicadellidae; genus Neoaliturus; species Neoaliturus tenellus. The sequence goes on along the minus strand of CM061531.1, from coordinate 282,102,965 downwards.
CTCCATTGGAAGTGCCAATTCCAATAGTAAGTGGGAGAGATCGTGTGGTCTAATTGCGAAAGTGTTTACATTGCCTTGGACATTTGGTAAAAAACTAATGCTTAGAAATGTCATTTAAATTGATAATTAATAATAACATGTATGTACCCTTGATAACATACCCTTAAGTACCCTTGAGTTGAGTTTTTACCCTTAAGTTGTTGGTTTACAACAGTAAATATTGTTTGTTATAAATTTAAATGAATACTATTTTTTTAATATTAATGACCTTCATAAAGAATCAGTAAATTAGAAATTCTTGAACAAATCTATGTCGATTGATTGCTTAAAGGAACCCCTTTATAGTTTAAATATATTTATTAATTTTATAATTACAAATGATAAAAATTAAATTAAAACTTGATTTTTATTTTCAACACACGTTTACTCTGTTTGTTGCTGTTGTTTTTACAATAAAATGTCCACACTGATACTTGATAAGTTAGATTATGAATGAAAAATATGAAAATAGAAAAAAAAAACTTATCTTTAGCAATAAATACCACTCTACGGATGTTATCTGTCAAATACAACCTACATTTAAGATCCTACAGTCAGTCATGAATGGTAATATTTATCTTAGAAGTAATACACTTGTAGTAAACTTACATTCTTAGGTGGTATAGTCCTTTTGTGCGTTACAATTGTTACTTAATATGTCACTTATTGGAAATAACTTGATATTATTTTACTTTTAGTAAGAGTAGTACATAGGTATGTTTAGTAGTTTATTACATAATTTTATTTATGCACATTATGATTCTATAAATTAATTGTCGTAAGGATGTTTGAGTTAACAGAAGACCCCTCAAATTTAGAGTGGGAGAAAATTTTGTATTACCTTTCCATAAAAATCAAAATTGTAGATTTTACATTTATAAAAGTTGTTTCATTTTGATAAACAAATATAAGATAACTTGTAACAACAAAGGTGGACAACTTGTAAATTTAAGATATTTAGCAAAACGTTACCCAGCAGAGCCACAACTTTGTACTCAACAGTTGGCTTAACTTTTGGCCAGAACCTGACAAAACATCTGTTCCGTACAGTTAGAGAAGTTGACAATCGAGGAAACTGTTATTGTTAGTGCTGTATCGGTTGTTAACAGTTCTGAATCGGCTCAAAACTGCTGAATACTGATGTTGTAATATCACTCACTCATGACTTATGGTACAAACACTTGTTTTAAAACTTACTTTTATTTTATAATTTAATTCTATACTAGAGCACGTGTTGCTCTACATTGAGCAATTTATTTTGATACAATACAAAAGTTACTTTTAGTTTTAAATCAATTAAATTCGACCAATCCAATATAGTGAATATCAGTGATCACCAAAAACTACAACTATAGCTTTCTAATCGTTGTTCTTACTCACAATAGAATACAATATTTTTCGGTTATTCACACAAATAAGCTAGAATTATTATTGATTTTTACTATAATGGCCGTATATAAATTACCTTGAAGACAAGAGGCTCTTGTCACGTAACCTTTGAAACCATCTTTGTGTCAGTACGTACACGGTAGCAATATTATGTAACAAAGATTGAGAAGATTCTCAGGCTGAGGTCGAGTGCGTACAACCAACAGTTTTGCATGAGTTTATGTGTACAAGAATTAGTAAAGTGTACAGGGACCCGGTCCCCGACAGTCGACAAGCCCGTCTTTGGACCGGTTTTTGATATCGCAATGTGTGAAACGTACCAGTGCTATCAGTGTGAAGTACGACGACCTCTCTTCTGAGGTCTCGCAGGTCAAAAACGCGTCGTGTAGTGCTTCACCTACTTCCATATTTCGCGTTTATTTAAAGTTTGATCAAATTGAGAGGGGTTTTTAATAAAAAAACTTTCACTATTTTATTCATTTTAGGAGGAATTTAATTTGAATCCATTTTAAGCTATGATGTAAACATATAATAAATTTGAGAGTGAATTAAATATCCCAAATAACTATCTTTTATTAAAAAAAAAACTCTCTCACTTTTATCAAACTTTAAATAAAGACATGAAATGGGAGTAGGCGAAGGACTGCATAACGTTCTAAGAGCCCTCTAAACCCCTCTCAACACCTTTGTTGGAGACTAGTGAACAATTTAGTACTATTTACTCAATTTGCAGATATAACTCTTGGTTAAACAGTAATGAAGTAATACGTTAGGATTACATTGTTAAGTTTTAAGATGGCATAAAATTTAAAAATTTTATTTTATAAAAACCTTTTTTCAAACAATATGCAAAATGTTTAAGTAATATTCTGCTATCCTGTATTGTAAAACATATCAGACATTATTTAATTAATTTAATTTGTTAACTTAGAATAGGGCCTACAATACACAATAATAGTAGACTTTTATACTATACTAAATACGTCCTAAAATGAGATCAGGCACCTTTATTGTGATATTTTAAGTGTTGTAATTTTACGAATGAAAATGCACGTAATTTAGAACAATGGTTTTCTAATCGTAAATTTGCCTTAACAACATATCAAAGTTATAGTCAGCATAGAAAATATCTAATTAATTATTACTTTTTATATCAATTATACAAAATACCTAATGTTTTTACAGATGTTTTATAAAGTTAAAATAAACATACTTCATTAAACTATTAATACATTAAATTACTACTTACTCTTAAAGTAGTGATAAAATCACTTAAAAACCTTGGTCCGCAAAATCATTAAATGAGCAAGATCTAAAACTTGTCATCTGAAAAAGAACTGTATTTTATGATATATTTGCTGCAATAAATAAAGTAGTAAAGCGACGGCCGTTAGAGCAAGCCCGTTATCTGGCTCTCTCTCTTTGTGCCAATAGTGCTTTAGCGGTGGCCGTATCGGATGTGTTCACAGGGAGAGGTTTGTTGAAAAACACACTTGCTTAGTACACATTCGTGCCGGTATTTATTTTACCTTTATTTGTTATACAATACTTGTAGTTTTATTTAATATTCTGATCGTAAGAGAGAAAAGAACTGAAATATCATACATGTGTGGTGTAGCAATTTAAATGTGTAATAAATAAGTGTAATAAGTGTAAGTGTATACCGTACTTTAGGTTTAAAAAAAAAAAAATATATATAGTTTACAATACTTTAAAAAAATGGTGTAAGAAATTAAAGGTTTTGTTAATTTATTTAGTAAGTACTACATAAAATTATAATGAGAAGTTTACAATTTAAATAACATCATCTATATATTATTCATTATTCAGTACAATATTTTGCACTATTTTCTGCTTTATTATCGTCTTCGTTTATTTCGATGTAAATAAACTTATAGGGATTAATTTTTACACTAATCATAACTCTAAAATCTTTCTCTGATTATTACAAGATCCCGGCTCATGCAAATAGAACTAAGATTAATACAGTCGTTATATTGTATTACGAGAGGGATCTTATCTGTTTTAATCAATATTTGTCAAATTATTTGACTCTACGATGTTATTAAATTTTAATCTAGATGTCTCATTATTTTTGAATTATGACTCAAATACAAACAATAGTACATTAATTTGTTTGTAAAAAATAACGATAAAAAATGTCTGACAACTTTAACTCCCAATTCTTTCTGTAAACCCTTCTAAGAAATTAAATTCTGGGAGTATTTTTATTTAAACATAAGATAATAATATCCTAATTATCCTTTGTAAATTTTATTGATACGATAAGTATAATAAAAATAAAGATAGTGTTTATTTTGTACATTAAGACCAATAATACTTAAGTATAATACTCATGCCCCTTTCGTGGAAACGGTAAAGAGTTGATATTTACTTAAAATAATTATTATACTTAAATAAATTATTTACATGAAAGCATTATCTAAACTAAACCAAACCACAGTTCTGTGAAATTAGACTCGAGATACCGCAAAAGTTGGAGAAAGTTTCAATCAAGGACTGCGTTTGACTTGGTCTAACTTGATAACTCGTATACTGTTCTGTAATTGTAGCTGTAATAGAATTATACTGCAATAGTAGTGTGTTTTTGCGGTTGCTGGCTCAGTTCAATGACCTCTGAGGAATGTGATGACGTCATCGCCAAGGTCAACGACCCCGATGACGTCATCGATGACGTAATCGATGACGTCATCGACGATGACGCAATCGATGACGTCATACCCATGACGTCATCAAAATGACGTCATCGATGACGTAATTGATGACGTCACCATCGATGACGTCATTTCCGTGACGTCACACCCATGACGTCACAGAAATGACATGCTGATGACGTCATCATCCATTACATCATCAAAATGACGTCACTGACACTGTTAAGGTCAAGGTCACGCCGAAACTCAAAATTTTTTGGCACTTTTGCCGTTTCTCGCACTACGCTCCGAGTTTCAGTCAGAGTCCACGTGACCTTGACGACTTGGAGCGAATTTGCGATGAGAAACAGCAAAAGTGCCAAGTCAAACTCGAGTTTGCGACATGACCTTGCTTAAACCGTCATCTACTAGTCCTCAGAGGCCATTGAACAAGCACAACATCCGCAATTTCATATTACTGTGACCTTGAACACTTAACAACTACAGAGCGCCGACACCGATGCGCACCCCACGACAGCCACCGAGTGACTGACTGTCAGGCTCCGTGTACTCTAGGTATATGGGGAAGTGGAGGGGGAAATCTCAAGGTCACCCAAATGGAGTTTTAAAAAAGCTAAAGAGTAGAAAGACTACTCTTGTGCTTCCTGGGCGACTTCATCAATTTCTAACGGATCTGTAAACCAATCCGATCTGTAGCGGCAGGAGTCCAGAAAACAGGTGCACCACCCAACAGGTTGTCCGTAGCACTTCCGACAATTGGTAAGATTAGAAAAATGAAATTTAATACACCGCTGCGGACAACAAGTGTAAAAGTACTGGGACTTGTAAATTTTGAAAGTCTGTAGTACCGGTGGAGGCAGCTGCTGGTTCTTGCATCTACACCTGCAACATCCGAAGCATTCACATTGCTGGCAGGCCAACCCGTCCACTTGCCATCTTGGTAGTAGGAAACACTTGTCCTTGCAGCAATAGGTTGACCCTGTCTCTTCCTCCCAAAGCTTCTTTGCACAATGGATGACGCCTGGCTCCTCCAAACACTTATGCTCGCAACATGAGACACGCTTAGTTTCCATACTTGATGTTGCTTCGGCGAGGGAGCAAGATGAAGTGATGCCGTGGTCAGTGGGAATGGAGCTTATATAAACTAAGGTAAGTGGAGGGGGAAAGGTCAAGGTCATCCAAACGGAGTTTTAAAAAGTTAAAGAGTAGAAAGACTACTCTTGTGAGTCTATAGCGATTTCATTGATAGTGAGTGCTTCGGTATGCCAAGTTGATCTGTACTGACACGCCCCTAAATAATGTTTGCAAAAACCTGCAAAATGATTGTTGCACATTTTGCAGCCAGTTAGCTGTCTTAGATTAAATTCAATGCAACGTTCAGGGCAACAAGTGTACTTATGCCCTCTCATCTGGTACACATGGAATGTCTTCAACTCAGGCTTTGGCTTCTCCCAAGATTTGCACCGACACATGCATTGTCCAAAAGCTTCACACTTTCTACAAGCCAGTCCATCCACCACATCAATGTCATTGGGCCATGAAAAACACTTCTGTTTGCAACAGTAGTTAAGTTGACTCTCCATGTTGCTGCGGCGAAGGCGCACGACGAAATGATGCTGTAGTCAGTGAGAGCGCAGCTTATATAAACTAAGGTGAGTAAAGGGGAAAGGTCAAGGTCATTCAAATGTAGTTTTAAAAAAGATGGCTAGTCGTCCTCGTCGTCTGTAGTAGTTTCAGATGAAGAACCAGAGTCGTCTGAGTCCCTTGCTGGTGCTCCATAGATAAAGTGTATTTCTATTTTAAAGCGAAGGCCAGGATCTTCCACCATCAACTCCTTCAACCTATTACATACCACCTCCACTTTGTACACATTGTCTATAATCAACACCCAAAATGTTGGGTGAATAAAACGTGTGGATGAGTCAGCTTCGGCAATGGTTATTTCTTTCGGCGCTATAGGAGTGTACAGATGTGTAAAGTGTGGATGAGGCTGGCTGGAAGTTAAAGGTTCTGAGTTGATCCTGGTCGCATCAAAATCCAATTCCATCCTACATTCAACGTCACGGTTCTCGTTAAAAACATATTGCAATTTTTGGCGTAACATTTCTAGTTCTGTCACATCTTGCAAATGAACGGTCCACCACAAGGGAAATGCTTCGTCCGTAGTGGAGTCAACTTCAACTTGAGAAGTAGCCTCGTTCGCCATGGTAGCTAAGGAAGGAATGAGGTGAGCCGCAGACTGTAGTAACAGTATTGAAAAGTAGAGGGGGAAATTTCAAGGTCATTGAAATTGAGTTTTAAAAAAAATGAAGGAGTAGAGGGGAAAGGTCAAGGTCATCCAAATTGGGTTTTAAAAAAAGAAAGAAGGTCACTCCCCACCAGCCTCGTCGTTGACCTCCACATCAGATCCTTCATAGGGGTAAATAGGTGACATTGGGGTATACTCTGGTGACTGTTGAGTGTTGTCTCCATCCTGCTGCAGTGTAACTCTCGACCAATCATAGTCCAAATTCATTTGAATTATGATTCCAGGGTTGTCCCGGAGTATCTCCTTCATCCTTTGGAAAATTGTCTCTAGATAGTGCACACTGTCGATCGACAGTGTCCAACCCGTACTTGTTCCAACATCGGTAGTGGAGTCTGCCTGGGTGATGGTGTTGTTGTCATCCATGGTTGCCTGCTGAACAAGGAATGATGCTTGATGTGAGGCTCATGCAGGAACATGGTGGGGGGCGTGGTGGAGTAGTGGGGGAAGTTTCAAGGTCATCCAAACGGAGTTTTAAAAAAAAAGGAAAACCTACAAAGTAACATTAAAACTTTCCAATTGATGGTGGCGAGCGTTTTCTTCTGCAACCTTGCCGACACATGTGACTATGCCATACAGTATGAAAAGTACAACCATAATAAGGCCGAACAATAAAAGATAGCCGTTGACTATCATGATATTTTCTGAGTGGATCTGCTTTCTTCTTATCGCCCTCTCCTGCATCCTCTTCTCTAACTCGTGGACGAAGTCACAACATGCGTGAGGACATCTTTCATCTGTTGGTAGGTTTGCCATTGTTGATGTTGTCGATGTGGCTGTAGAAGATGGAATGAGGTTTCCAATTGCGATGTGCCATGTACACCAATAGTCAAGTGGTGGGGGTAACAAAGCAGTGGAGGGGGAAGTTTCAAGGTCATCCAAATTGTGTTTTAAAAAACCTATCTTGTTACTGAGCTTATATGTCAGTAACAAGATAGGTGTTTTTGCTCTTTTACTTCTTTAATATAATGAAAAAATATACATATTCTACAATGGTTAGGATAAGAAATACAACTGCTAGTCAGCTGAAGTAGTCCAAGTTGTCTGGCTCGGTCTTCATGGATGCTGGTGAGGAAGCCGTTGAGGAGTGTCCAGGCTCTTCCTTTGACTGCCGGGTGTTCCGTATATTGCAAGCGTAAACTTGCACATTTATACGGTAGCCTCGTGCCACCATCAGCTGCAACTCCTTGTATAAGTCGTTTAGCTCCTGCTGAGTCTTGATGCTCACCTCTTCGTAACTTGCGCAACTGACGTTGAGAGACATCCTGATGTTGCTAGGTTGGCTGCTGGAGTAGAAATGAAGCCGAGGCACAGCGTTTGGAGGTACATGGAAAAGTGGTGGGGGTGATGGTGGTGGGGGTATGGAAGATGCAATTAAACACTTCTAAACTTTTTCCATTGATACAAAGGGATGGAACAAATAGCACAGGTGTCCTTGTAGTTTTCAAATCTAAACATTGGTGCTAGAAATCCAAACTGTTTTCTACCACCTTCCTGTACGAACCGTCGAAGGTCTCTGACGGCAGCATTGCCACAAGGCCTACAAAACTTTTCCCCGTCTTGAAACCTATACCAGGAGTATCCCGAATACCCTCTATTATCTTTCTTGTACTCCTCGATATCCTGCTTTACTGTTATAGGGATATTATCTCGTAAAGCCGTCTGGAATAAAGATGCGTCAGTTATAACTCGTTGTAAGCAAAGCTCGTACAAGGTGCTCATCGTTTGCTAGTTGGCAACAGACTGACCGTTCTTTGCATCCAAGCAGGTTTGAATCCTAGTGCGGTAGTGGGGGTAATTACGGTAGTGGGGGTAATTGTGAAATGCAAAGGTCAAAGGTCAAGGTCACCCGCGAAGTTTAAAAAAAAAAAATGCAACATATCAATACGTGAAGTCTGTCACATATTGATATGTTGCATTTTTTTTTTGTTTTTTTATTTTTTTGTCTTTTATGATTCGTTTATTTATAAAACATTACAACAACATATGTATAACATTAAAACTTAAATCTAACACTGCTGCTTGTCAGCGATGTGGATGGTCAACTCTGTAGAATTGCTACCCGTGCAGCCGTGCGACACCAGGTATAGACACCCGGGTTGAATAGAGCGAAGATCCTCGTTTTGTAGAAGATGGACGAATCTCTTGGGCAGGTACACCTGGAACTTTGGTTCATCCCCCGGAGTAAATGGCGCCTCGCTGAGACTGCAGCAGATGGCCTCCCCAACTGTAGTTTCCATCTTCTTCATAGCATGGATTATGTAGTGCTTCTCGTCTTTTAGTTCTGAGCACTTCTTTACAGGTAATATTGTTGACTTGGAGTGAGCATTGAACTGCTCGACCAAAGTCTGAAGGAACTGGTGAGATGCCATGGTCAGGTTACAGATCGTCTTCTTGCTCGGAGATGTTGTCGTCTCGGAATCTCGAGTAATACTCATGCCAGGTCCCTGTCTGCTCCCCACTTATATACTCTCCGTTACCCCCACCACTCCCCACTTCCCCATTTTGAAGGTAAGAGGCGAGTTTATAGGCATTTTTCAAAGCGCAATGTCTATCTTTATCATGTTCTGGGCTTTTTGTACAAATACATATGGTTTCCAGCATGTATTGATAATTCTTATCCAATTCCACATCATTAACCGGAACATGAGTAAATCCTTCAATCCATCTTTTCTTTTCCAGCCCCTTTGTGTAAATATTGGTAAACTTGTCTGAAAAGTGATGCATAATGTGATACAAGTCCGTGTAACTTGTAAAACCATCATACCAATCGATATGATGGAAGTGTTTTGAAATCCATCTGTTGGTAGTAGCCGCTTTACTAGTTAAAGACGAATAAGAACATGGTGGTTTAAATAAAAACGAATAAGGAACACTTGTATTCATGTCCAAAAACACAAGTTCTTTTATAATGAATCTATCATCATTACCACGAAACGCTTGAAACTCAATAATACCAGGCTTGGACTTTACTTGTTGTTCTTCTTCTCCCTTGTCCATTTTGAAGGTCACACGTCTGCTCATTACGAAGTCAGGAGGTCAACTGATTTCCACACCACGGTAGGTACTACTTTTATACCAGGCCGTACAGTTGTTGGCGCGTTGGTGTATATTTAACGTGGGCACCGTCCCCAATAGGCCTAACCCCACAAAATGTTGATTATTGTTTTAAAAACTAACCATTGTCATTTAAGTTTCCATCTTTATATTTTCCTTGTTTTCATTTTCATCACTAACACTTGATTCTTCTCCTCCATCTTCCTCTTCTTCTTGTTTTACTGATTTCTTATGTAGTTGAGCGTACTTTTCCAATTGTCTCCACATCTGTACTTCATGAGGAACTCTATTAAATATAGAAGTATCCACAGGTCCGTATAATATAGGTGCGTCCGGTTGTTTGTCCAAAGTGTCTTCCAGATAATCTTTAATAATCGAACTTGAAAACACCAGTTGTCTCAAGTATCTTGTTATAGGTTCAGTAGCACAAGTTAAAATGAAAAACTCCTCTCGATTAAGTTGAATTTTGTTATCATGTCTTGTTGTGTCTCTAAACCGTAGCTGATGATCACCACGTTGTTTAATGATATCAATTTCCACATTTGAATCCAAAAGTCCTACTCTTGTCTTTCTTCCAAACATGTTACTACTTAAATAGCATTCTAGTAGATGCAAATGTTTCATAAACGATTCCCAAGCACTGTCCGTAAACAAAATCATTTTGGGTCCATGAGTTAAAATTACAGTAGGGGAATAATCTGTAGATTTCATAACACCGATTAAAACACTTTTATCCAAACTGGAAGAGATTGGGTAAAATATTCGCAAAAATACCTCACTCAATATGTTTGGAGAAATATTATCTTCAATATCCCTTTTTCTCTTTTGTATAGTCTTTCTTCTTTTGCCTTTTTCTTCAACATTATTACTGGCGTGAAGTTGTCCGCAAACGTTTTGTTCACCTCCTTCCTGGTGACCTTGAGGATCTAAAAACTCAGATATCTCCTTCTCAATATCTACCACATTTTCAGGTGTACCACTAGGAGAAGCCATATTGAATACGATGCTACCCATACAACAGTAGGCAACAAACTGATGAGGAGCGGTCTGTACGCTCTGCTTTTATACTCGCGGAATGAAACAAAACCGGTTTTTACAATACATTTTTAACAATTCCAGTTAAAGGTGTGTATGTTACGATTTTATCATGTAGAATTAAACAGTATGCAGTTGTATTAGCCGGTATAGCATCGTTGAATTCCATTTCTATTTTTATATCCACACTTGAAGACTTTACTGATTCATTTTGTTTAGAACAATCGATTACAACTATTGGGTAGGCATCGAAATATTTGTCAGGTGGTAATAAAGGTGTATTTGTTTTACCGTAATATGAACTTTGGAATCTCGCGTACATATCGTACAATATACTGTATTTCTTCTTAGTGAATGACACATTTAAATTGTCGTATGGAAAGAATTGTGAATTTAAATAAACTTTAATATTTTTCAAGTCACAATGATCAAATTGTCCTGCATGTTTAGTAATGGCGTCTCTTCTACCTGTTTGTAAACCAAATATAATATACCTGGCTCGTTCTACATAATTCGATGTTTTAACAGTCCAAGTGTGTCGATCCGTAGTAGGTAAACTGGGATGCTCATGAAATTCCCAACTTCTAAATGGAATAACAATATCACGATCGGCTTTTAATTTTCTTAAAAGTAGCATTCTATGCTCGTCAGCCAATTTAACATGTGGAACTCTCCATACAATTTTGTCTAATTTTAATTTCCATTCTAAAGTCGCATCTGTAGTAGCATCTGCAGCTTTAATAATGTCTTTATCGTTAGAAGATCTCAACAAAACTAATTCTTGTTTAACGTTTAATATTATTTTCCTATAATCTTCAGCAAAACCAAGCAGCAAACGTAATGGAATATGAAAATCAAAATATCCATTTGGATTTGGAGTGATCGTGTCAATCGTAGGTAATACCCATCCGGCAGGTTTAAGTAAATTGGTTTCATTGGGTGTTATAGATGTTAATCCTTTTAAAGTTGTCGTAATACCTACTTTTTTAGTGGAATCAACTGTTACACCTGATATTTCATATCTAATTTCATCAAATAGGAAAGCCATAGGATTATTTATAAATGGAACTGTTGTACCAACAGTAGTACCGTCCTTTTTAGTAACTTGTCCTTCAATATACAAGTAACTTTCACATGGTAGTGTGTAAATGTCTTGATTTTGTATGGGAATACGAATTTCATCGTTATTGTTTAATTTCGATGAAGTGTAAGGGTTGTGGGTGTGATATTCTTTTTCCCATAGGGTTTCGTCGAATGTTGGACCCTGCGCTATATCCAGTATATCCATACTCGGTTAATTTTAATCCAATTCTCTCTAAGAAACGAATGTTCTCGCGTGTTAACTCCTCCACAGCTGAAGAGCTACTAATGCGGTTTCCCGTAGGTTGTTCGCTTTTAAATGTTAAACCCATGGTTTTGTATTAAAGTGTCGATTTTAAATGTAATCTAATCGTAATAGGCTCTTCTCTGAAGTCTACCAAGTTACCGTCTTGATCCAATACGCTCAACACGATGTCTGAAATGAAAGTGGTGTTCAACGGTAGATATACCAGGTTTTGTGGCTTTTCAACAATTTTAAATCCAGGTGGTACACTTGGGTAAAAAGTATGTATGATGTGGGTGTTAGCCCCATCCCTGTAAGCACCTTGTATAATGTTACAAGTTATGTCTATACTATTGACTTTTAATATTGTTACTGTTTTCTTACCGGAATGTGTTACATCTGGTTCTAATACAGGCCCATCGTTGGAAAATCCTAATAAATCACCAATTGAGTTTGGTTGAGTGAAATCTATATAATATTTGGAAGTAATTTCAGCTTTCATCGTATTATTATTACCTTTTAATGTTATATTGTCTTTTCCCATTTTAGTTTGCAAAAATTCATTTATATGATCAATTTCATAAGAACCTGTGGGTAACCTGCACTCTTGTAAGTCTGTAAATTTTCCACTGGCATCCTTTCCCTTATAATAATGCAATATGTTATTTTTACCTTCCGTAACATTGGGAATAGAGTTGTACGTTGTAAAATCCAATAGTGCCGCCTCCCAAAACCTTCCTTTTTGCAAGCGTAACGCTGGAAAAAGGATACTTCGTAAAGTGGACGATTTTCCTGTTAATGATACCGTATAGGAAGACATCTCAATAGTGACTGATACTTTTAGCTAGAAATTCCAAACATAAATGGCCGCATATTGAAGTATTATCAGGTTGTTCTCTTTTATAGTTATAATATATGTTTTTAGCAGATTTAAAGTAATTTTGAAGTTCTTTTGGTGGTGGCAAATTACCGAAACTATCAAAATAATATACATTGTTATTTAGTTTCTTATAACAAACCCAATGGGTGCCAGGCCCTTCAGTATTATCCAAATTTACAATTCCAGTCTCATTTTGCCACATTTTCTTTGGTAAACTGTCTTTCATAAACACACCGCGGAAAAATGGTATTTTTAAACAGGAAATATATTTAAATAATTCAATATTGGTTAACGCTTTATGTGGTATGACCAATTGATTTCTTTCATTTAATATGCACGATAAGGTCTTAGGTAAAGACCTGCCCCGTTTTTTACCATTGACCACACGGTGGGCTTCTTCCTGCCTTTTCTTGTAGATCGTCGTCTTCTTTTTATATTTCCTCCATGTTTTCTTGTGGTTGACCTCCTTTTTACTCTCCTTCTCCTCCTTCTTCCACCTCCTACTGCTGTTTTAGCCTTCATACCTGCTGTTACTGCTAAAGCTGCTGCTTTTTCTGCTATGCTAGCGTCACTTGATTTTACTCGTTGCCAAGCTATGTCCGCAAGCTTTTTGTCAGCTATTGATCTATTTTTTGAATCGGCAAACGTGGAATATGCGATATCGTGTTCTTTACAAGCCTGATCTAACTTGTTTATGCCAGGATCGCCTCTTTCCAGTCGTTTTTTCAATTTAGTTCCTGGTCCGCAATACTGATAACCTCCTGGTATATGAAATTCGTATGGTAATGCGTCTATTGCTCTATTTACTATGGATCCTACTGGAATTTGTTTTAAAGCTTTACTTAACAGAGAAACCGCTGTGGACGTGATCCCACCTCCTTTTCTTGCAGTGTCTCGATATGGACTGATGTACTTGAACGTCATTATTGTCCTTTTATAATGGCAATGTGCAACTCATGTGTTAACTCTATGACAGGTTGCACATAAATGAAGTCATTTATTGAGTTATTTACTTAAATATCAATATCACCCCAATCTGATGATCTAAACTGTTTCGTTTTAGGGTTAATAAAGTATTTATTATAAATTTCTCGTTTAATATACTCACCTCTCATGGATTCAGCATAAGTATTATGACCTGATTTTCCTTGAAGAATATCTGGTGTAAAATGATTGTGTAAATCAAATATCGCATTACCTAAAACTTTTACAAGAAAATTAACAGTGACAGCATTATCTACATGTTCAGGGTCTTTAAGGTTTGTTATACGTTTATTATTACAATTATACACTTTACTATCCTTTAATGATGTTGTGATGGTCTGTCCTACAGTTGCAGCATCATTTGCTTCTCTTCCTTGTGCCAAGTCTCTTATCACTCTATTATTACATGTAAACCATCTAAAATATCGATCTGGATCTAGATGTACGGTTTGTGATAAAGCAGCTGCATCTTGTTTTTCATAACCCCATCCCATATTTGATAACTTTTTATCCATGCAATCCCAAGCATCATTTTTGTATGTTAATAAATTAAATTTTTCATTACCTTGAACAAATTCATCCCCTTGCTTCGATACTACTTGATCTTGTTTTACAAAAGAGGTTGTTTCTTGTTTTAAGGTTTCCATCATTTGACCCACTGTTGCACCATCTGATGGCGCCGAACCATCTTTAACATTTGCTAAACAATTATTAAAACAATCTATAACCCCTACATCACGTATGATGCAATGATCTTTAATATATTTTAGATTTACAGCATCGTTTTCAGTTTTTGGATAGCCTATATCATTAATAACAAATTTATAAAAAGAAAATCCATCTTTTGTCTTTTCAGGTATCAAGGAATGTAAATAGCGTCTATTTACGCTGTCTTTTGCATCTTTAGGGTCATCTACGTTGGATATACGTTTATTGTTGGCACTATACGTTTTCCCATTGAATTTTAACGTATTTTTTAATTCAGATGACAAATAACCTTTGTTTATCACATCACCATTTTCATTTGGTTTACCAACGTTGATAATTCTATGATTTTCCGCGTCATATGTGTTATTTTGTAGTTTTAATGTTGGCGATATCTTTTCCTTTAATATTTTTAAGTTTATCGCATCGTTTTCATCCGAAGGATCTTTTATGTTTTTTAACCTTTTATTACTCATATCATAATCTCCATCAGGTGTTTGTGGTAAACCAGCACTTCTTTTTAAATTATTCGCATAATATAACCCATCCGAGGAGTAACGTCCGAACTTGTCAACACTCATGGTGCAACTGAATAGTACTCTAAGGAGTAACGCATTTTTATAAGATTACCCCACGGTTTCGGAGTTCATCCACTAAAGCCACCCATTCGTTTTCCAATCCAGTATGACCCGCTTCTTTAGCTTCATGTATTAGTTTCATTCTATCCACCAATTTATTGATATTATTGTAATAAATCACATTTGTGTTATATAGTTTCTTCATTAAACCTGTACCTGTAACAGATTTGTTTCTTTTTCTTGGTTCTGGAGCACTTATATCCAAAGTGGATGACACAAACCTTCGTTTTACAGGTTTTCTTGGTATTATTGGCATTGGTTGTCTTCTCGTTGTTGGTATTAACTTGGATACAAATTCTCTATATTTTAAAGACTTTGATCTAAAAACAGGTTGGTCAGCTGAATACTTTCTCCTGTATGCATTAGTTTGTTCCAAAATCTTTTTATATGCTTCCATGTCTTTTTCTTTAACTAACAATTCTAAAGGCTTATTTTCAAATAATAATTCAAATAATCCCCTTGTACCCTTATACCTTTGATCACCAACAATAATATTATCATGTTCATCAATGTTTACCGGGCTATTACCAACCATTAAACCGTCTTCTGTTAATCTTACTCCATAACTATGGTAGTTTTTATTAGGATTTGTTCCAGCTAACATTTTTATCATGTATTTCCTTCCTAAAGGTCCTTTGTTATGAATGTTTTCACCCAACAAGCTTATGTTTGACGGACCTTCCCTTGTCTCTTCTTCTTTTTCCTCTTCAATAGCAGTTGATACAACTTCATGTCCTCTTTTGGCTTTTACTTCATATAATTCTTTTATTCCACTATAGTCCGGTGATTCTAGCTCTCTTTCGGGTTCTCCACCGGTAAAACCACTATACGTAGAGGATTCCAGGTCTTCATCACTAAACTCTTCTGATTTTACATTTTCTCTTTCAAACTTCGTAATAGGTGCAATCGCATCTCCTTCCAATACAGGTTTAGCAAATTTTTTGTTTAATTGTTTCAAGGGTTCAGTAATAGGTTTAAAAGTAGATTCAAGGAATTTCTCCCTCTCGCTAATACCTAGTTTTAATGCTCTGTTTTTAGCCCGAATAGAATCACTAAGTGATTTTATTTCTTTTACTAATTTTTCTTGGTTAACCATGTTTGTAGCAAGACGTGTTGTACAACAATGAATGTGTTATACCGCGTTTAATGTATTAATATAAATTTATCAAATCCTATCCTGTATCGACCATTGTTTAGCGGTTGTTCCTTCATAATTGTTAGGAACCCATACTTTTCAGCCCAAGCCTTTCCGCACAACTCTTTAAATCGTTCAAATGTCATATCCGCATTTACATGATCAAAATATATATGTTTTAGGTTGGTTTCGTCCTGTTTAAATACAATTAACATGTTTGCATTGTCTCTAATGAGTTGTTTAGGTATTTTGCTATAAGTTTGGCCAATATAAATGCTATCTATGTTGTTATGTCGACCCATAGCGAAGTAATTCCTTATTGTGTTTTGGTTTTCACAAGATACATCATCGAATATAAACACGGAGAATGGTTTAGCTTCTTGTGGCTGCATGACACTCTCGCTTGCATTAAACTTTAAATATTTAACTTCAGGCACATTAGTCAGTATCTTTTCCAATAATTGATACTTTGGTTGTTGTAGTGATTTTGAAAATACATATAGATTGTTAAATCGTAATCCTTTAGGGTTTGTAATCAAATTGAATACTACATTAGTTTTTCCACAGTTGGAAGGTCCGGTAACCAGACAACGAACGGTGTTTGGTAACAAATTGCCATGTTTCCCACTATTGAATTCTGAATTATCCACTGTGAGTTCATCTATATTATTAATAGTAAAACTCTCTTTTTGTGGTACTATCTCCATCCTTTGTAATGGTTCAACCTAAAATGATTCTCTATCGTTATATCAAATCCTTTTTAGGTATCCAAGAATCTTCCGTCTTATTAAATCCTAACCATCGTACTTTGACCTTATCTTTTTTCCGTTGCAACACCTTTTCAACTAAATATACATCGCCTACTGTTGATTTTAACATTTCATGTCCATAAAACCCTCCTTCAAGCAATTGTCCTTTATTATCTTTTAAAATATATGTCTCAGGTACTGTAGGTTGTACTTTGAATACAGTAAAAACCTCATTGGTCCAATTTGGCAGGTATCTTTTACTGAATACACCTTTATATTTACTTATTCGCACTTTATCACCCACATTAAATTTTTTAGGCTTTAGTTTTTCAACTTTTGGTTTAGTATTCGTTTTTATACGTTTTAATACAAGGTTTTCATTTTTACTAGTTACTTGGTTTGGTTTCATCCCGATAGTCCTATGAAATTTGTTATTGTAATTGTTTATAAGTTTTGGTAACATATCAATCCATATGTGCGATCCTCTGTTGGAAAACATTTTATACATTGCACTTTTTAAAGTTCTGTTGAATCTTTCGATTATTGAAGCTTTTACCTCTGAATTGGTTGAGTAATGGTTTATATTGTGTTTTTTCATTAAATTTGCAAATTCCTTATTAAAATATTCTTTTCCATCATCTGTTTGTAAATGTTTAATAGTATGTTTGTCTCTTTGTATAGCTGTTTCCATTGCTTTTGTAACACTTTTGCCACTTTTATCTTTTAGTGGTAAAGCATCTGCCATTTTTGAAAAACAGTTAATAACAGTCAATATGTATTTATATCCTTTATTTTGTTTGCTATAAGGAATCATTTCGATTAAATCTGCTTGATATAAATCATTAATTCCTTTTATCACCGTATTTCTTCGTGGAAACTTTCTTCTTGCAGGTTTATGAAGTTCGTTGACAATTTGTTGCTTCAAGTCCTTCATATTGCAGGTTTCAATGTTTGTTGTATCACATGTATAATCACAATGAACGTTGTCTTAAATATTCACATCATTTATATGGGTCAAGGTCATCCAAACTTGTGTAAAAAAATGGGGAACACGGCGTTGGACTTGCCGTGTTCCCCATTTTTTTACGGAAGGAGAAAGGAATAAGGTCGAAGTTGTAGAAGGACGAAGAATAGGTTACTAGTTGATAGGGTTTAGGGAGTAATGGCCGAATGGAAGAGTGTGGATTTTGTCGGGCAAAATATGTCTTTTATCATCCCGAGCTGACAGTGCTTTTTTAATTTCGGTGACACTGTAGACTTGATGCTTGAAGCTTCGGATATTGTTGAATGTTGCTGATATCGTAGTATCTTCAAACAAACAAGTCTTGTAGTGGTCAAATGTTACGTGTTTTTTCAAATAAGATGTCTTCACTCCTTTTGCTTTTTTCACTGTCGGTGTGTTGTTCTCGTGGTACATCTTAAATGAATACAATTTTGCCATCAGCGCCACTATTTCTTCTAAAGGCATTCCATTTGCTTCATCTTTGAATTTTCCAATTACTTTTTTATTTTTTTCATTAAAATTTGGATGGTTCTTCGGATAGTCAGAAAAGTCGAAATCTTCTTTGTATGGAAAAGTCCTTAGGTCTTCA
Source organism: Neoaliturus tenellus (assembly GCA_030545055.2). Lineage (NCBI taxonomy): Eukaryota > Metazoa > Arthropoda > Insecta > Hemiptera > Cicadellidae > Neoaliturus > Neoaliturus tenellus. The sequence continues at coordinate 282,084,458 of CM061531.1, read as the reverse complement.
TACATGTCCAAAGTCTTTATCCAGTAGATAAACGCGTCCGTATCCATGTATGCGACTCCAATGTTTTCCCTTCCGTAGTGTTTAACCATTTTGTTATAATGGAAATCATACATCAGGGTTTTACTTATGTCCAAAATCGACATACCTATGTATAACGGACGGTCCATGACTATTGTTGTTTTCTTCATACTGACAGCGACTAGATTTTCGTTTATAATCATGGATGTTCCGAAATTTGGTTTTTGCACTAATTTTTCCAATTTCCTAGGATCACTCACTAATTTTACATTTTTGTGTTTTCTTTTGTTCTCCAAGGTCTTCCCAAAGATGGCATTGTTCATTAATTTATAGAAGTCCTTTTCAAATGCTGTTGTCGCTGCAGCTCTTCTTGCAGTGTTGGAATCAATATATGGTTTCAACCAACAAGACTGGGTGAATTCAATTGCTCTATGAATTCTCACTATACGTAGACCCAATTCAAGAGCCTGTTGAACTACCCAGTAGTGAGCCACATAGCGATCCTTATTCTCCAAGGTCATCATCAATTTTGGCCATCTTCCTGTCGGTGAAACTTCAGTCTTGGCTAGCAGAGGCAAGTCGTAGTGATGGTCATGAAGGTGCTCCGGATATTCAAAATCACAGTCCAGAATATAGCCTTTTGGACCATTTTTCGGAATCTGTGAGATGTCTCCAATGGTGGCCGGGTCGATCCATTTGAAGTCAGCGTAGGGAAGCGGATTTGACATTGCCCAACCATAAAGGTTGTTTGCGTCAAAGTAGCCAAGGTAGACCGATGGTTGTTGCTCGTCGAAGCCGGGGATGTACTTGTTGTTGGCTTTAACATGACGTGTTACAGCTTGTGTCAAACCGCCCCGTACACCAGATTCCATCATGAGCACCATATCAATATCCGTTAGAAGTTCCAGTCGACAGTTGGTTGACTTTAGCATAGCTTGCCATGCTAATCCTGGAGATGTGTACGAGTGTAAAGGGTCCAGTCCATAGGCGGAGAAGCAGGTGTTTCGAAATTCTTCCATCACATCACACAACAGAGTTACGTCCAGTTTTATATAAAAGTCAGAATATTCCCCTAAGGTTTGAATGTTGAGCTGGTTCCAAACATTACAAGCATGATTGTAGTCTTCAACGGTGATTGCACTTTCATTTAACTTGCTATTGAAGGCTTCAATCGGTGGTAGACTGGTTTCTTCAAATTTTTCTGCAGAAGTTATGTAATCATAGGGGAACACTCCTTTACGCATTACTAAGTCCAATTTATCTTCAGATACAATTTTGCTGGTTTCTTTTAAGTCTTCTCTTCTTAGGTTCTCAGACAATCTGCTCAAACTAGATGCCATAAATCTATAAGAGTCTACGAAGCGAAGTTTAATTTTACCTACTGTTTTTGAGAAACTGATGTACTTTTCCAATGTTGTAGCAAGAACATCAATTTTACCATTATCTCTTCCTAACTCTGGAATAATGAAGTGGGAGTCGTAGCCGCTAAGATTGTGTAACACTACAGGGATAAAGTTTGGCAGTTTGTAATTTATATTGCATGAATTACAAGCAGGTCCTCTGTATAACCCTGTGAGGTGATCATGATCTCTTACTTTTGGATTTTCTTCACTGAAGCTCTTCTTACATAGATAACATCTTGT